>UESW01001792.1:0-59623 GCA_900491605.1 Calamus simplicifolius | reverse complement strand
GCCTCAAATATCGGTAGGTGTGTGGACATGCATAAGCTCAAGTTGTTCGGCATGAAGAGTCACGACTGCCATGTTTTCATGCAACGTTATTACCTATAGCTTTTCGTGAGTTGCTTCCGCAACATGTCTGGAAGGCAATTACGGAGCTCAGCTTATTCTTCAAGGAGTTATCTGCCGCAGTCATTACTTCTGCATCCATGGCAAGGCTTGAGGAGGAAATTCCAATTATTTTATGCAAGCTTGAGCGAATATTTCCTCCCAGTTTTTTTGACTCAATGGAGCATTTACCGGTTCACTTGCCATACGAAGCGAGCATAGCTGGTCCCGTGCAGTATCGCTGGATGTATCCTTTCGAGAGGTAAATATATACATCATTAAGATATGTTGACATTTCAAATATTATTTCATTGCTTGAAAAATTCGTTAATTTTTGTTGCAACTTTACATATAGGTATCTTAAGAAGTTAAAAAATAATGTGCGTAATAAGGCAAGGGTTGAAGGTTCTATATGCAATGCACACTTGGTCGAAGAAGTTTCAGCTTTTGCCTCGCATTACTTTGAGGGTCACGTCCACACGAGGAGCCGAAATCATGGTCGTAACGATGACGTATGTGTGGACGAAGCAGAAGCTAATGACGGTAGAATATCAATTTTTAAAGCTATCGGCCGTTCATTTGGTGGGCAGAAGTCAAGAAATCTTAGCGATATGGAGTATAATGCAGCACATTATTACATCCTAATGAACTGTAGAGAAGTCGATCCATATATTGAGTAAGTGTATACTTCAATGCTAAATTGAAAATTTAAATTTAAAATAATATACCATAATATTTAATTTCTAACAGTAGTTTTCATCCTTTTCATCCCATAAGGATTTTGTGATAGACAACGACAGATGAATCCCGACATCAGTCAAGTTGCAATTGGGCAGAAATTAGAAACGGAGTTTGCTTACTGGTTTTATGAATTTGTGAGTAGTATCACTCAATCAATTTCGATAATGGATTATTTTTTGAATTGGATGTCAATAGCTTATTAATTTATAGGTCAACGGTCCATGGTCGACAACCGACAATATTTTCATTAAATGTCTATCGCAATGGCCATTGAAGACCGTAACAACCTCTACTGGCTATTTTGTAAATGGGTACAAATTTCAGATTGAACGATTAGCAGCTTCAAGAGCACGCAGAACTGGGGCGTGTGTGTAAAGGAGAAAGTGTTGGAGCAAATATGCAGGATTATTATGGAAAGTTAGTAGAGGTGGTTGAAGTTGAATATCCCGGTTGGCCTATGAAACGAACCGTATTGTTTCGTTGTGATTGGTTCGATCCGATAGTTCCTGTGGGCAAAAGGGTTCATAACGACTACAATTTGGTTGAAGTGAACCATCGACGAAGATTGCAGAAATATGACCCATTCATCCTTGCATCCCAAGCTCAGCAAGTCTTTTACTGCGGATATCCAAGTTTGCGCAACGACAAGCGAGATTGGTGGGCCGTTTCTAAAATCGTCCCACGTTCAACAATCGTATTAGAGGAGAGTTCATCAAGTCAATCAGCCGAGTGCCCTGCATTTCAAGAGGATGAGATGGAAATGCATGCAATTGAGGACGACACAAGGGCTCCTGAAACATCACTTAGAGATCCAAGTGGTGATGTCCAAGAAATTGCGGATGCAAATGTTCGGTTTCCTTCCGATGATAATGAAACTGATTCGCAATCCGATACGGCATCGGATGTTGAACCAACATTTCACGAAACAAATGACACCGATTAAACATAAAGGTTTTTTAAAATTTAACTTTTTTTTATAAGTGTTAAATTCTTACATAGTCAATCATTAATCGTAATTTAATTGTGTGAATCTTTAGTATTTTCAGTATGAGGGGCAGAGGTAGATCTACCGACGACAGATTGGGTGAGCAGAGACGTAGTTTGGATCCTGCGACATCAGATCACATGAGCGTCGGAGATGGAGAGTTTGGATCTCCAGCAGAGGCGCAGCCTTCGATCTCTGCACCAGTATTACCATCCAGCCGATCGGCACAGACCTCCGAGAGTTCTTCCACCATCGGCCGCACGTACTTCGACTTGATGCTCAGGGGATGTAAGTATATACTAATTAAAATATTTTGTTTATGTTTTTAAGTCATTTACTTATAAACTTGCATTTTTTTAACAGATTCATTGAGCAGCATCATGTCTCCAGCCACATCAGCGCCGTTTTTCAGAGGCGTGCAGATCCCAGTGGCTACGATTGGCGCCACGTATCGCCAGCCACGAGGGAGTTTTATTTTTCTGAGTTTCAGGTAAACTTATTAAATACAATTTATCAGTGATATATAATTCTTTAAAGTTAATAAATTCAGAAACTAACTGTTTATTTTAATGCAGAAAAAGTTTACGTGGGATCCTGCCACCCATGATGCCATTAGGGCAGCATGGGAGGCTCTGACGCGACGCCGATACTCCGACATGCTTCATCGTTGGAGGTCGTCGGGTCAGCGTCCTGCGCACGTGCCAGAGGGTATTTGGCACGAGTGGCAGCAGGCCTGGGAGTCCGATGGCTGGCGCAGGAGGTCCGCATCAGCCAGCACGAACCGCCGATCTGAGAAGGGCGGTCCTGGCACGGGTCTCTCCCGTCATACTTCGGGCTCCATTTCGATTCAGGAGCACAGACGGCGTATGGTAAGAAAACATAAATATTTTAATTACTATTTTAGTTATTTACAAATATTTTATTAATATCATTTTTTTTTTGTTATAGACTGAGCAGGAGGGCGGAGATCCTGGTGAGTTTCGTCTATTCAGGGCGACACACACCAGGAGGGACGGCTCCTGGGTCGACACGCGATCACGGGAGGTTGCGGTAAGAAATTAGATTTATGTAGTATCTGTTTAATTTTAAAATTTTATTTCTAGAAATTTATTAACTCATTTATTGTTGATTTCACGAGTCGAGGAGCTTCGCTCCCAGGCATCGCAGGTCGACTCTACTGATGGGGAGACGCCCGTCGAACTCTCAGCAGATGAGAGTCGACGTGTGTTTTTGGAGGCTGTTGGTGCCCAGCCACGAGACCGCAGGGTCTATGGTATGGGCACTAGAGCTTCTACATTTTTTCCCCATCAGGCCTCCAGCTCGCGAGTTCCTGCTGATCTTCCTCCCGAGCGTTTAGAGGAGCTTCGCAGATCTATTGCAGAGGAGCTTCGCCAGGAGGTCGAGCAGGATTTTGAGGATCGTATGCGAGCCGGGATCAGGAGGTTGCAGACATGCGAGATGAGATGCATTATTTGCGGGATATGGTTAGACGCTTGTCGCAGAGTCTTCAGCCTCCACAGCCTCCACAGCCTCCACGTGATCATTCAGATTCTTGATGTTTTTTTTTTTTTTTTATGTTGTAAAAACTTTAAATTTTAATATATAAATTATTTTTTGAAATTTATTATTGTTTGGATTGAGTGAAAAATGTTTGTATCAATATTTAGATTTAACGAAATTGTATTAACCGTTTTAATTTTTAATTATTTAAATTTTTAAAAAAATTTGCGACGCATTAGCGACTGAATTGCATCGCTAATATTTTTAAAATTTATTATTAAATATTGCGATGCAATGACCTGGCATCGCAATAATTTAAAAATAAATTTAATAGCGACGCATTAGCGACTAAATTGAGTCGCTATTTTATCTTAAAAATTATTTTAAATATTGCGACGCAATTACCTTGCGTCGCAATATTTAAAATTTTTATTTGCGACGCATTAGCGACTCAAATTGCGTCGCTATTATAAAATATTATTATTAAATATTGACGACGTATTGCGTCGCAATATTTAATAAAATTTTTTTTTTAAAAATTAATTTTAAATATTGCGATGCAATTTGCGTCGCGAGTGCGTTGCAATATTTAATAATTTTTTTTTAAAAATTTATTTTTAAATTTAGCGACGCATTTGCATGCGTCGCAATATTGCGACGCAATGTGCGTCGCAGAGCGTCGCAGAGAGTCGCAATATTGCGACGCAATTGCGACAAAAGGGTATTGCGATGGACAGTTGAGCGACGCCCTCATTGCGTCGCTATTGCGTCGCAATATGTTTAGCGACGCAATTGCGATGCATTTGGGCGTCGTAATATTTAAAATCTCTTGTAGTGTATGTGAAAGCCAACTCCCAAAGTACTTCTGGGCGGAAGCTATAAACACAGCATATTACATCCTTAATATAGCTTTAATTAGGTCAATTCTTAAGAAAACTCCGTATGAACTATGGCATAATAGAAAACCTAACATTAGTTATTTTCATGCATTTGGTTGTCGATATTTTATTCATAACAATGGTAAGGACAATCTTGGGAAGTTTGACGCCAAATCTGATGAAGGTATATTCTTAGGTTATTCAACATCTAGTAAAGCATATAGAGTATTCAATAAGAAGTATTTAATTGTAGAAGAGTCAATTAATGTAGTATTTGATGAGTCTTTAGCATCAAGTTCTGAAAAGATTGATAATGAGGAAGATACAATTTTGCTTGAAAGAGATATTGAAAAATTAAATATAGATGTATCTTAAGACCATGAACAAAAAGCTAAAGATGACTCACTTAAGGATGATGTTATTGATACTACTCATAATGATATAGATCTACCTAGAGATTTGAGATATGCTTATGGTCATCCAAAAGATTTAATCATAGGTGGTCCATCTCAAGGAGTTAGAACTAGATCATCGATAAAAAACATCAATAATCATCTTGCATTTGTGTCTCATATAGAACCCAAAACTATTGAAGAAGCTGAAAAAGATAGTAATTGGATGTTAGCTATGCAAGAAGAATTAAATTAATTTACTAGGAATAATGAATGGTCCTTAGTTGATAGACCCAAAGGTCATTCTGTTATAGGATCTAAATGGGTATTTAGAAATAAATTAGATAAAAATAGTATAATAATTAGAAATAAAGCTAGATTAGTTGCAAAAGGATATAATCAAGAAGAAGGAATTGATTTTAATGAAACTTTTGCACCTGTAGCTAGATTAGAAGCAATTAAACTATTACTTGCATTTGCATGTCATATGAACATTAATTTATTCAAATGGATGTTAAAAGTGCATTTTTAAATGGTTTTATAAATGAGAAAGTTTTTGTAGAACAACCACCAAGTTTTGAAGATCATGAATTTTCAAACCATGTTTTTAAATTACACAAAGCACTTTATGGTTTAAAACAAGCACCTAGAGCATGGTATGATATATTAAGCAAATTTCTAATTGAAAATAATTTTTCTAGAGGAAATGTTGATAAAACCTTATTTTTGAAAAGAAAAGATAAAGATTTATTGGTAGTACAAATTTATGTAGATGATATTGTATTCGGTGCTACTAACAATCTTTTGTGTCAAGAACTTGCAAGTTAATGTAGGGTGAATTTGAGATGAGCATGATCGATGGGAGAACTCAACTTCTTCTTAGGACTTCAAATCAAACAAGAAAGAGAAGAAATTTTCATCAACCAAACAAAGTACATAAAAGAAATTCTTAAGAAGTTTGGTATGGAACAAGTCAAACCCTCGGAACACCAATGAGTCCTTCATGCAAGTTAGATAAAGATGAAGATGGTAAGCCTGTTGATCAAAAATATTACAAAGGTATGATCGGTTCACTACTTTACTTAATAGCAAGTAGACCTGATATTATGTTTGCGATATGTTTATATGCACGATATCAATCTGAACCAAAAGAATCTCACTTAATTGCAGTAAAAAGAATACTTAGATATCTAAATGGAACTAAAAATGTAGAATTATGGTATTCTAGAGACTCGACATTAAATTTGATTGCATATTCTGATTATGATTATGCTGGTTGTAAATTGGATAGAAAAAGTACAAGTGGTGCATGCCAATTTTTAGGAAGTAACTTAATCTCTTGGTTTAGCAAAAGCAAAATTCAGTTGCATTATCAACTGCTGAAGCTGAATATGTTGCAGCTGGAAGTTGCTGTGCTCAAATCCTTTGATTTAAGCAACAACTTGAAGATTATAGTATAATACTTGATAAAACACCAATTAGATGTGATAACACTAGTGCAATAAACTTAACTAAAAATCCTATACAACACTGAAGAACTAAACATATTAAAATTATATATCATTTTATTAGAGAACATGTAGCTAATAATGATATTTGTCTTGATTATGTTTGTACTGATGAACAATTAGTTGACATTTTTACAAAACCCCTAAGTGAAGAAAGATTTTGTTATCTTATATGAGAATTATGAGTCTGTGACCCATTGGAATGATTTTTAAATCTCCTAGGAATGATCATCTAGAATTCAATCACTTTTCTTAATTTTCTTATAATTTTAAGGATAATTTATCTAGATATTTGAGCCCATTGATTCACCACATTCCAAAGTTGATTTATCCAAAATTTGATGACAATCCGGACAAGTTTCAGATTCTTTGAAACTTTTATTTTTTTTTCTGAAACTGTCTTGGAGCCGACACCTGCCTTTCCAGAGTCGACTCCACTTTGGGCGCTGACCATATTAGCAACTGGAGCCGACACCTCGCTTTGCGGGAGTTGACTCCAAGTGGTCCTAGGTTGATTTATCTAGGGCAGAGTCGACACCTCTCTCATCCCAAACGTCTCCAAACTTTTCCAAATCCTTTCCAACTCTTCCCAAAACCCAAAATTTCTCAAATCCTTCATTCCCTAGCACTCAATGGCACCTAAACGTAGGGGATCTATGTTCGGTGGACCAGTTACGATGGGAAAACAGACTGTGAGGCATCTGGCGTGGCATCCTTCGCCAAGCTTGTCCTCCTCTTCGTCTGCATCCACACTGAGCGCCATCCCTAGCCCTTTTTTGCCTCAGGTAGACACCTTAGCCGACCGTGTGATTACCATGGGTAGGAAAATTGATTTTCATTTCTTTAAGGCCAAGGTTTTTTCAATTGGGCGGCAGTTAAAGGAGTTAAGTTGGGAGAAAGTTTGCTCTCTTGATGTACCTACTATAGGAAGAAATAGTCTTCGAGGCATGCATATTTTTAAAAATTGATAACTATTATCATTGCGAAAATTAAAAGATTACATATTAATCTATCTAATATGCATCAAGATCATATCTTTGCCTATATATTCAGGGTCGTTTGATCTAAAATATGCATATAAAAACATCAAGATCATATCTTGATCTTCAAGATGACTAGTCACACTATTATCTTGAAGCCTGCCTTAAGATCTAGGGATCAAATCACTTACCTTAAGAATAGTAGGTAAATCCTTATTGCTCTACAGCCGTTCAATCGTCCGGCCTCTAGTATCGTCCACGCGAAGCCCCGAATGATCAGATTTTCGGGAGTGCTAGCTCGCGAAAAAATAGCTTTGCTGATCTTGAATCCTCTCACTTGAATCTTCCTCCAAGATCCACCAGGCTTCCGCTAACACCAGAATCACCAGGATTTTCTATTCTAATATTTTAAAATTACAATCCACGACAAATCATGTATTGTTATTCTATTTTTGTTCTGTGTTCTCTGGTGAGGGAATGCCCTCTATTTATAGTCTCAATTTAGCCTTGACATTTAATTCTGACATTTAAGAATCCGTCGTTTGGCAAAAGCGAAGAGACGCCGAAGGCGCGGCGCTTGGTTTAATTCTGACGTTCGGAGAAAACCAAAGAGTCGCAGCGTTTGGTTTAGTTCCGTTGTTTGGAAAAAACCAAAGAGACGAGGGATAAATCTGACGTTCGGTAAATAAATGTCATGCATTAAATTCTATCTCATGAGATGAGATTTTAGCCATCTCATCATATGAGATCCATATTCGAGAGGTTTGGATTCTGATCTGAATTTATTTGACTTAACCCACATAGATCATGGTCCAAGCCCAAATCAAATTTGGCTAGTCCTGAATCTATTTAAATTCAAATCAAGTCTAATTTCAAATCAATATTTAAAATTGACTTGTCCTTCTAATAGACTTAAACCAAATTGAATCTTATTCAATTGTACTTAACCCAATTGAGATAATTCAATCAATCAAATTGATTAATTAAATCATATATGATTCTCAATCGTTGATCAGCAAATAGATCATCCTAGGAAACTTCTATGCGTGTGACTCTCTAGGTTCGAACCTAAGCCGGTAGCATAGAAACAACTTTCTATACTAATCGATATGCTCATCTAGCAATGGAACCCGACGTTCGGATAGGTCGAAGAGTTGCCGAGCAAACTCCAAGAACCCTAAGAAACAGTTACCGTATAATTCATCCTCTTGACCACAAATGCTAAGGATGGCTTAAGAGCCTGTCAACTCTAAATAGCAAATCCATAAAGTGATTTCAACTTTAGTGATCATGTGACTTTCACATGAAGTGCCTTGGCCAAGGTCTTGCTAAATTGAAACACAAGCATTTCTCCTTTTAATGGGATAGGTCAAATTCCATCTTGATCCACAACTGACTACCACAAGTACTTGACTGCACCCAGTAACCTTTCGTAGCTGGATTAGAAATCCAGGTGGTCCGGCACCTAAGTACAATGAGTTGCTTGTAAGCCACTGGTTGTGATCTTCAGGTCTGAAGGATACTTATACCTATATCTTCTCGGATTAACTCTTGACAGCAGAGTATCCAGAAATGAGTCACGTTCAGTGAAATGTACTCCTACACTTTCACCTGTATGTCATACCAGTGTCTCTACACTCCTTGGTTAAGAGGATAACCAACAAATATGATATACAACGTCCTATAATTGATAGTACTATGGCCCTGTCATAGTATATCATTTGGTCGCGAACTCTTTTAAGGACCTTCTAAGATAAATCCTCCTTTATCGTGAGGAAGATCCTAAGGGCTTCATTACTTTCAGGAGTATTAAGAAGATGTTCTTGTAATGAATAAACTGCCAAATAACTTTTATTAATATATCAATTTATATACAATTTACATCAGCACAATCATCAAATGATTGGCTTTAGGATACAATTCCCAACAAACTCCCACTTAGCCTAAAGCCACTCATTACAGTATCTAATACCCATCTTCAACTTATAGTTGTCAAACTCCTTGATGCGAGTGCTTTAGTAAATGGGTCACCTAGGTTTTCCTTTCCATCAATCTTCTGAAGATTTATGTCACCTCGGTCTACTATCTCTCGAATAAGATGAAACCGGCGCAGTATGTGCTTGGTGCGCTGATGTGCTCGTGGTTCCTTTGCTTGAGCTATGGCACCAGTGCTGTCACTGTATAACAGGACTGGTTCATCTATGGAAGGTGTCACTCCAAGCTCGGAGATGAACTTTCGCAGCCACACAGCTTCTTTCGCAGCATCTGATGCAGCGATGTACTCTGCCTCGCACACCGAATCTGCCACTGTATGTTGCTTGGAACTTTTCCAGCAAACAGCTCCACCATTTAGGATAAACACAAAACCCAATACACTTTTGCTATCATCATGATCTGATTGAAAACTGGAATCAGTATATCCAACAAGTTTCAAATCAGACTCTCCATAGACTAACCACTGGTCCTTAGTATTTCTCAAATACTTAAGGATTGTCTTAACAACTTGCCAGTGTTTTTCTCCTGGATCAGATTGGTATCTACTCACTACTCCTAGTGAGTATGCCACATCTGGTCTTGTACATGTCATGGTGTACATAATCGATCCTACTGCCGAAGCATATGGAATTCGACTCATACGTTCTCTTTCATTAGGAGTTGTCGGACAATCCTTCTTAGAAAGATGAATTCCATGGCCTATCGGAAGATAGCCTTTCTTGGAATTCTCCATGCTAAACCTCTTTAGCACTGTGTCAATGTACGTAGATTGGGATAAACCTAGCATCCTCTTAGATCTATCTCTATAGATCTTCATCCCTAGGATGTATGATGCTTCTCCCAGATCTTTCATGGAGAATTGTGATGATAACCATGTCTTTATTCCTTGTAATGCAGGGATATCATTCCCGATTAAGAGAATATCATCCACATATAATACAAGAAATACAATAACAGAATTGTTAGCCCATTTATAAATGCAAGGTTCTTCTTTATTCTTAATAAAGCCATAAGATTTGATCACTTTATCAAATCGTATGTTCCAACTCCTTGATGCTTGCTTAAGTCCATAAATAGACTTCTGTAGCCTGCACACTTTAGACTCGTCTTCAGATATAAAACCTTCAGGCTGTATCATATACACTGTTCTTCTAAATCACCATTTAGAAAAGCGGTTTTAACATCCATCTGCCAAATCTCATAATCGAAGTGTGCTGCTATAGCTAGCATAATCCGAATGGATTTCAGCATTGCCACAGGAGAAAATTTTGTCATAGTCAATACCATAACGTTGACGATACCCCTTAGCAACCAGACGTGCTTTATAGGTCTCTACCTTTCCGTCTGCGCCTCTTTTCCTCTTGAAAACCCATTTACACCCTATGGGTTTTATCCCTTCGGGTGGGTCAACTAATGTCCATACATTATTGTCCTTCATGGAATCAAGTTCGGATTTCATGGCATCAAGCCATTTATTAGAGTCAGTCCTTTGCATAGCATCCATATAGGTGATCGGATCCTCGTTGTTCTCATCGAGTTCAACAGGATCATCGTTCTGGACCAAGAAACCCAAGTATCTGTCCGGTTGATGTGGTACTCTACCAGATCGCCTTAATGGTGCATCTAAAATGGGTTTTGAGTTTGATCTAATCAACTCAGATTCTAGGGGTTCACTGGTTTGTGTTGTTCCTTCTACTTGATGAACTTCCTCAAGTTCAACATTAGAGCTATTTGTTCCTTCACTAAGGAACTCCTTTTCAAGAAAAACTGCTCTATTACTAATGAACAACTTTTGTTCTTCAGTATTGTAGAAGTAATATCCTTTTGTTTCTTTCGGATAGCCGATGAAAAAATATTTGTCAGATTTGGGTTCAAGTTTGTCTGATTTTGCACGTTTCACATAAGCCGGACACCCCCAGACTCTCAGATAGGTAATAACGGTTTATGTCCATACCACATCTCATGTGGAGTTTTAGAAATAGACTTACTTGGAACCTTATTAAGAATATGACAAGCTGATTCTAATGCGTATCCCCAAAATGATATTGGCAAGCTTGCAAAACCCATCATGGACCGAACCATGTCTAACAGAGTTCGATTCCTTCTTTCCGACACACCGTTATGTTGCGGTGTTCCAGGAGGAGTCCATTGGGAGAGAATCCATTCTCCTTTAAATATGTCACAAATTCATTGGAAAGGTATTCGCCTCCTCGATCTGATCGAAGGGTCTTAATACATTTTTGTTTGTTTTTCTACTTCTTTATGATATAGTTTGAACATTTCAAACGATTCAGATTTATGTCGCATAAGATAGACATAACCGAACCTAGAAAGGTCGTCTGTAAAAGTAATGAAGTAGTAGTATCCACCTTTGGCACAAGTGCTCATTGGTCCACATACATCAGTATGTACTAGACCCAATAGCTCTTTGGCTCTTTCACCTTTTCCAGTAAAAGATGACTTGGTCATTTTACCAAGAAGACATGATTCATAGGTAGTTAATGATTCACAATCATCAACTCGAAGGATGCCCTCCTGAGTTAACCTGTTTAATCTGTTCTTGTTGATATGACCCAGCCGATGGTGCCAAAGATAAATATCTGTGACATCAGTTGTTCTAGGGCGCTTACTTGATTGGTACACTACATTCACAGGCTGTGATAATATATAAATGCCATTAGATAAATGCCCAGTCATTACAGTGACTCCATTCATAATGATATTCAAAGTAACATCCTTTATTGAAATTTCATAATTATTTTTGGCCAGAAGGCCTACAGAAATTACGTTCAATAAGAACGTTGGGCAAAAATGACAATCATTTAGTATAATGACATTTCTATTGAAAACTATTTCAAGAACTCCTAATGCCAGTACTGGAACTAATCTTCCATCGCCGACATTTAGGAATCTTTCATTGTCCTCAAATCTTCTGGTGACCTGTAGTCCCTGCAATGAATTGCAAATGTTAAAAGGACTCCGGTATCCAATACCCAGGTCTGATTATCATATATAGAAAAATTACAAGGTGTTATCATATAAATACCTTGTTGAGCAACATCTTGCTCCTTTTTCTTCTTTGGCCTGTTTGGATCAAGTGTGGCAATGTAAAGAGGACAGTTCCTCTTCCAGTGCCCTTGCATCTTGCAGTGAAAGCATTCAGCTTGACTTTTATCAACTTTCTTCTTCTGCATCTGACCCCTTATAGATGTCCTAGCATGTTGCACCCTTTTATTATTCTTTTTCTTCTTCCCTTTCCCAAAGGGTTTACGCCCTACCTTAGATCCTTCAACCACATTAACCAAACCCTTAGAGAGCTGGTTATCCTTCTCAAAGTTCTGTAACAACCCCAACAAACCATGGTAGTTGACTGCAGGCTTTGTCATTCGAAAATGAGTAAGGAAAGGTCGGAAGGATGGAGGCAAGGAATTCAGGATCGCATCTTTTCCCAACTGCTCATGTAAGGGAAAGCCGAGCTTGCTTAGGAGTTCTATCTTCTCGATCATGTACAATACATGATCAGTGACAGAGATCCATCTCTCATTCGAGCATTGAAAATAGCACAACTAGTCTTGTGCCTTTCAACATCGTCGGGTGTGCCGAAAGATTCATTCAACGCTTGAATGATTTCTTCTGGCTGAGCATTCTCGAACCGGCGACCGAATTCATCGTTCATTGCTGCTAATATGATACAACGCACGCTAGTTCTATCATTGAGCCACTTCTGATAAGTGTCTCTCTCAGAACTTTGGGTGTTTGCATCAGGTATCTTTGGTGCAGGATTATTCAGAATATATAGAATCCTCTCATGCTCAAGGACGATCTTAAGTTTTCTGAACCAGCTATTGAAATTGGAACCATTCAATTTGTCACTATCCAATAGGGACCTTAATGATAAATTAGTGGCCATGTTCTGCATAAGGAAAAACTAAAGTTTATTAGTATATAAATTGATTCAGTCTAAAGACTTGGACTTTAGTCTAAAGATTCTCCCACTATTTTGTTCAAATTGGCAGCCTCTACACCCCAATTCGAAGAATTATTCTTAATTCTTTAGCGGGCACTAAGATCTACATAAACTACATACAGGCCCAAGTGAAGCTTGGCTAACCCATATGCATCTAAGAGTAGGTTCAAAACCAATTGTTTCCCCAAACAATTCTTAGTGTTCAGTTTTGCCCCATGTACCTCTTCAGCAGGCATGAAGTGCCTCCACTGAAAGTTCTGGTTAGGTCCAACCATTAAATGATATAATCAGTGTAACCTATCAATAGACAACCAAGCCCGAGTGAAGCTCGGCTCACCTGACTGTTTATTTAATAGTTACGCTGACTTATCATATAATGAATGATAATTCCGATGGTTGACAAGCACCAGGCATGGAGTGCCTCCAATGATTATCAAGACATCGGACTCATTATCACCCACCTTAATGGGAGGCTATGATCTAGTTATCATATAACTATTTCATTTTAAGGACCTAATAATTTTAGAGGATTTTAATAATATGAAGATAAATTGACTAATCAAGTTCTCCCACTGAATCTATGAAATCGGTAGAATGAAACAAGATTAAGTCAGGTTAAGTGGCACCTAAATCAGTCATACTGATATCCTTACAGGCATGGGTCAACCCGAATCAGGTAAATGATCTGAATCATAAATGGTTCACCACAATGACCAGGTGAGAGAGATCGATGGGAGGGATATGCCATTAACTCGTTAAAGACGCATCAATATGAGTAGCTCCCAATTAAAAACCATTCGATTGTTGATCCTAGAGCAACTTGCCATCCCACCTTGACATCATATGGTTAACCAATTCTGATTTGACCATCTAATAGATTCATGCTCAACCACGGAGCCTAATCTACTTCCATTTGGTTTAATCAAAGAGAAGGACTTGATCAACTACAACTATTGTTTGATTTAGAGCATTCTTAACCTAATCTAATTAGATTTGAACAAATACTCTTTTAGTCCAGTTGATTTAAACCTTAGAGTCTAACCCTTTATGGACCCGATTTAGCTAACCCAAATGATTAAATATATTTCATGTTAACATGTCATATATTTCAATCAAGCATAATGTTACTACTCATAATTCCTATATTTAGATCATATCTAAAAAAAATTATGAACTAATATTTGACATTCAAATAAAACTCTCATAAATATTTGTATGTTTTATAACATAGACATCATGCCATCATATATCATATCTATATTTTTATACTAAACATGCAAATATTATGGTTTTATACAACATCAATATGTATCAAATATAAAATATCTTTTGAGAGTGTATGTAATCTATGTTTTGATGCCAAAGCACAATTTAAATTTTCTTTAAACAAAGCATCAACGATAAAACAATCGCACGACAATATGTCACAGAATACTTCATTGAATGGGTAATTTGGATTTTCAATCCACCTGTGACCATATGGCCTTGTGATAAGTTTTAGCCATAATTACATAATTAATGAGAATATTAATTTACATGCAATAAATTAGATCATTAACGAAACCTGGCTCTGATACCATTTGAAGGGAGAAATAGTCTCCGAGGCATGCATATTTTTAAAAATTGATAACTATTATCATTGCAAAAATTAAAAGATTACATATTAATCTATCTAATATGCATCAAGATCATATCTTTGCCTATATATTCAGGGTCGTTTGATCTAAAATATGCATATAAAAACATCAAGATCATATCTTGATCTTCAAGATGACTAGTCACACTATTATCTTGAAGCCTACCTTAAGATCTAGGGATCAAATCACTTACCTTAAGAACAGTAGGTAAATCCTTATTACTCTGCAGCCGTTCAATCGTCCGGCCTCTAGTATCGTCCACGCGAAGCCCCGAATGATCAGATTTCTGGGAGTGCTAGCTCGCGAAAAATAGCTTTGCTGATCTTGAATTCTCTCACTTGAATCTTCCTCCAAGATCCACCAGGCTTCCGCTAACACCAGAATTACCAGGATTTTCTATTCTAACATTTTAAAATTACAATCCACGATAATTTAGAATTACAATGCACGACAAATCGTGTATTGTTGTTCTATTTTTTGTTCTGTGTTCTCTGGTGAGGGAATGCCCTCTATTTATAGTCTTGATTTAGCCTTGACATTTAATTCTGACATTTAAGAATCCATCGTTTGGCAAAAGCGAAGAGACGCCGAAGGCGCGGCGCTTGGTTTAATTCCGACATTCGGAGAAAACCAAGGAGTCGCGGCGTTTGGTTTAGTTCTGTCATTCAGAGAAAACCAAAGAGACGAGGGATAAATCCGACGTTCGGTAAATAAATGTCATGCATTAAATTCTATCTCATGAGATGAGATTTTAGCCATCTCATCATATGAGATCCATATTCGAGAGGTTTGGGTTCTGATATGAATTTATTTGACTTAACCCACATAGATCATGGTTCAAGCCCAAATCAAATTTGGCTAGTCTTGAATCTATTTAAATTCAAATCAAGTCTAATTTCAAATCAATATTTGAAATTGACTTGTCCTTCTAATAGACTTAAACCAAATTGAATCTTATTCAATTGTACTTAACCCAATTGAGATAATTCAATCAATCAAATTGATTAATTAAATCATATACGATTCTCAATCGTTGATCAGCAAATAGATCATCCTAGGAAACTTCTATGCGTGTGACTCTCTAGGTTCGAACCTAAGCCGGTAGCATAGAAATAACTTTCTATACTAATCAATGTGCCCATCTAGCAATGGAACCCGACGTCCGGATAGGTCGAAGAGTTGCCGAGCAAACTCCAAGAACCCTAAGAAACAGTTACCATATAATTTATCCTCTTGATCACAAATGCTAAGGATGGCTTAAGAGCCTGTCAACTCTAAATAGCAAATCCATAAAGTGATTTCAACTTTAGTGATCATGTGACTTTCACATGAAGTGTCTTGGCCAAGGTCTTGCTAAATTGAAACACAAGCATGTCTCCTTTTAATGGGATAGGTCAAATTCCATCTTGATCCATAACTGACTACCACAAGTACTTGACTGCACCCAGTAACCTTTCGTAGCTGGATTAGAAATCCAGGTGGTCCGGCACCTAAGTACAATGAGTTGCTTGTAAGCCACTGGTTGTGATCTTCAGGTCTGAAGGATACTTATACCTATATCTTCTCGGATTAACTCTTGACAGCAGAGTATCCGAAATGAGTCACGTTCGGTGAAATGTACTCCTACACTTTCACCTGTATGTCATACCAGTGTCTCTACACTCCTTGGTTAAGAGGATAACCAACAAATATGATATACAACGTCATATAATTGATAGTACTATATCCCTGTCATAGTATATCATTTGGTCGCGAACTCTTTTAAGGACCTTCTAAGATAAATCCTCCTTTATCGTGAGGAAGATCCTAAGGGCTTCATTACTTCAGGAGTATTAAGAAGATGTTCTTGTAATGAATAAACTGCCAAATAACTTTTATTAATATATCAATTTATATACAATTTACATCAGCACAATCATCAAATGATTGCTTTAGGATACAATTCCCAACACCTACTTACCCCGCTTTGGTTAAGGAGTTTTACCATAATTTGTTGAGAGGAGATGGAGGTCTTGTAAGTTTTGTTAGAGGAAAAAGAATACATTTAACTTCAAAGATTTTTGAAACCTTTTAGAAATTCTTGTTGTTGGACTGATAGCAAATTCCCATAGTGAGAGATCAGGAGCATTATCAAGAATGCTAGGAAGGAAAGTTACAGAATTTGAAGAGGTTAGGGCAAACCAGTTGCCCCTAGAGCTCAGATTATTACATAATATTTGTGGTCGGATTTTATTCCCAAAGACCGTATATTTGAGTATGTCTTGGAGCGAGACATTGTGATCATGGATAGTGTTCTGACAGATCAGCCAATAAATTTAGCTGGTATGATGATATGGTATATGGCTGAGGCTGGTAGCAAGAAGAGATTAACTTTGCCTTACGACATGATTTTGACATTAGCATTTCAGAGCCAAGGGTAGTTATTTCAGATAGTGGACCCATGAAGAACTTAAGGCACACAGATTATTATAGTATTGCCACTGTGCATCGTATGGGGTTCATAAAGGTGAATGGTAATTGGAAAGGAAGGGACACCTAGAGGATAGGGCAGCT
Organism: Calamus simplicifolius; assembly: GCA_900491605.1. Lineage (NCBI taxonomy): Eukaryota > Viridiplantae > Streptophyta > Magnoliopsida > Arecales > Arecaceae > Calamus > Calamus simplicifolius. The sequence goes on along the minus strand of UESW01001792.1, from coordinate 42,391 downwards.
GATATTGGAGCTATTGCACCATCCGAGACTGGACCGTCCATGAGGCATCCTTTACCTGAGCCCAGTAGATCATCACTACCATCAGCACCTACACCAGCACCTGCATATGTTTCTGTTCCTACTTCTGGATTTTCTTCAATTCAAATGGAGCAGCTAAAGGAACTCTTTGCTTATCATGAGGAAAGAATGAAGATTGAATTTGATAATAGACTTATGAGTATAAGAGAGTTGTATTACTCCTTAGAAGATAAAGTAAACAGAATTGAATCATCCTTTGGAACTTCTTCTGAGGCCTTGAAATGTGATTTAATGCAAATTTTTGAGAATATCAAGGACATTGGAGGAGATTCTGAAACATATTCAAAGTGTAATGCTGAGCTACAAGAAAAAGTCACTGTTGTATCTGCTTTTGTTGAGAGGAAGCTAAATGATTTTATAAAGATACAAGGAGAGGGCATGGGAAAGATCTTAGAAGAGCTTAAGAGACTTCTTAGATTTTCTTAGATTTTGATGTTTAGTTTGCTTTATGATGTAATTTGATTTTGTTTGCATTTTGAATAATGTAATGAAGTTTAGTGAAATGAACATTTTGTTGTAATGTTTCAGTATTCATTGAATATCATACTTGAATTTTGATATTAAGTTGCTTGAATTTTAAGTAACATTTGATGTTGATGTTTAATTATTCAACTCCTATGTTTGATGTTAATTTAAGCTATACGAACCTTCTTCTAAGACCTTTTTGTTGATTACAAAAAAGGGGAGAGAAGAGTGTATATGCATAAAGATAAGGGAAAGAAGAGATTTTTGTATATGCATGTACAATGGTAAAAGATAATGAAGATAATATATGTTAAATGAACATTTATATCAAAAGGAATTAAGATATGCAGTAAAGTTTCAATAAACTTAACATATGCACACACATAGGGGGAGCTTAACCTTAATTTTAAAATGTTTTGTCAATTATGCATTAATTGATTATGCATATACTCAATGTTTTTGTCATCATCAAAAAGGGAGAGATTGTTAGGGAAATTATTGAGAAATTATTTACCCAATTATTGATTTTGATGATTAACAAAAGTCATGAGTATATCCCTGTTTTTCTGATAAATTTGATAAGTGTTTCAGGAATTAAGATCGGCTATTTATCCAAATGGTACTTAGAAATCAGTTTTGAATTGAATTTCAATGGAATTTATTTAAGTTCAGAACTTGGAGCCGACACCCTAACAGACTCAAGCCGACTCCAGAGCGTATCAGAATAGTTCAATATTTTTGGCACGGTTCGGAGTCGATACCTAGAGTTTTGGAGCCAACACATGAAGTTTCGGAGCTAACACATGGATTTCGGGATCTGACTCTAACATGAGTTACAGAGACTATGTTTTCGGAGCAATTCTTGGAGCCGACACTTCAGAATCGGGAGCCAACTCCAGTCAGCAGTGAGTCGACACTTTGCAAAATCGGAGCCGACTCCACGACGGATTATTTTTTGCTATTTTTGGAAACCCGATCTGGAGCCGACACATGAAAAGTTGGAGCCGACTCCAACCTATCAAGGACGATTTTTAGAAGTGCAGATCAGCTCTAACAGATATATTTTTCCATCTAACTCTCAACGATATATTTTCTTGCGTGGAGAATCATCCAAGGTACATTTTCAACGACTATTTCTCACCTAATCTCGGATTAAAAGTTTATAAAAAAGGGGGATTCATCCGTTCAAAATACTAAGACAGAAAAAGGAAGAAAAAAGAAAAAATATCAAAAAATTGAGAGAAATCCCTAGTGAAAAAGATAGAGAAAAATTTCTGAGTCCAAGCCTATCAAACCAAGAGAGATTCAAGAGAAATCCCAAGCCCTAAAAGTTCAAAATCGGAGGATTTTCAAAGGAGAAAAGAAGAAGAGCAAAAGCCCTATTTCCTCAACATTCTCTTAACAAGCTGTGTTTAAGATTCAAAGTTCAATCCTTGCTCATCAATTCAAAAGAGAAGAGGAAAAGAAGAAAAGCTCAACCTCAAATCGCTTCAAACAGACTTTTCTAATCTTGTTTTATTTACATTGCATATTTGCTCGTTTAAGGGGCTGTTAATTGCTGTAAACTTCATTTTAAATTGTTGTTTGTTAATTCAATCAGGGGTATTGAATTAGTTGAGGTAGTTTACCTCAGGGACAAGCTAATTTAGCTTGGGTTAAGGTTTTGTGCTGGTGAACCTGTGAAAACTAGCTGGGTTCATTGTAACCCCATGTAAAACAACAAGTTAGGGTTGTGAGCTTGTAAAACAACTCAACTGTAATCAGGGGACTATAGTGTGGACCCAAGAGTTGTTTGGGAGTGGACGTAGGTGTGGGATACACCAAACCACTATAAATCTTTGTGTGTTTGTCGTGCTTTTGTCTCTCTCTCATTTACATTGTGTTCATTACTTACTGCATAACTTCACTTGTGCACTTAATCCTTGTGAAATTGGTTTTAAGTTTTAATTGTTAAATTTTAAAAAGAACCCAATTCACCCCTCCCTCTTGGGTTACCATATGGGCCAACAATGATATAACAATAGTAAATAAATAAATTAATTAAAATAATATGATTATAATTTATCTGTTTATTTTCACTTATTCTATGTCATCTCTCAAGATAGAAGGTAGAATAATCCTCATTTTCTCCCTTTTTCTAAATGCATTTTCTGATGTATAGCCAAATATATCTCTAAAATGGGTAGATGGATTACAATTTTGATGAACAAGACTTTCTAGAGTATATATGGTAAGGTAACTTATCTCTCCCAGTAATTATATTCAAAATTATTTTAATAATATATAAAGGTCTTAAAATTAAGCATGACAATGAGACACTTTGATGAGCTTAATTTAAAAAAAAACTAGTTTATTGTTTGGATCATAATTTTTTTCTTATATAATAATTTAAAATGCATTCAATATAGCCAATATCTTCATCCCTGAAATGATCCTTTGCTCAACTAATACATATCATCACCAAAGAGTTAAGACTCCTTTTTCAGTACATACATACCATACATTAACAGGTATTATGCACGTAATTATGAAGATCTCATATATCCATTTTATGAAATTATAAGATGCAATTGTTATTCTAATATATTGTAAGAACCGTTAAGTTTGCATATGAGATTCATTATCATTATCTTCATGTTTGCTCTAATAATTAATCGTTGTCTTTCTAGAAATAGGTAAAGGAGGAGGGTTGCGTTAGATAGCTGACAGATAGTATTAAACTCCATCAAATCTCCTAAAACATGAATCTACTAAATCAAACTATGCGAATGGTTAGAACATCCCCATTAATTTGAATATCGACTTATTTCTAAATAGAGCAGAATGGAGGAAGAGATTCATATAGCCAACCCCATGTAGTTAGAAAAAGGCCTTAGGGATGGCAACGGCTCGGAGATGATCCGGGGCAGCCTCTATCGGTCCTCATCCCCATTAAAAAAATGTCTGTTCCCCGTCCCGTTAAGCCATTATAGTTAACAAGACGGGAACGGAGATACCCGACCGGATAAACGAGTACCACTGGATATCCATTTAGTTGTTTATATAAAAAAATTTATTTTATTAATTTTATAATTTATTAAAAAATTAAAAAAATACTAATAGATTCGGCAGCATGAATAAAGAAGAGAAGAGACATGAATAATTATTCAAACGTGTTTTACTATATATATTTTATTTATTTTAAATTTTTAATATATATATATATATATATATATATAATAATTTAATATATTATATTAAAGCTAACGGGGATGGGGATGGATAAATGGGGATGGCAGAGAATACCGTTCTCGGGCTGTTTACCCATTTAGCCGTTAACGAGTAATCCCGTTACCCATTAAGCCGTTTAGACCGAAGATTCTTCGATCTGTTAAAAATGGTATTAGGCGGGTAAACGGTTAAACGAAAAAAATTGCCATCCCTAAAAGGCCTAGATGAGTTGAGTTGTCTTTCTTATAAATAGGCCTACCAATCAATGGCAGCAAATTAAAAAGCACATAAGATGAGTTGCCTGTTATAATTTTTTTTTTGATGAATATAATTCCACTTTTTAATTGGTGTGCACTTTCATTTTTTTTTTTAAGTTTTAAGAAGAACTAAAAATCTTGCATTTCTCAAAAAAAGAGGTTAAATGTGCCATGGAGATGTTAATTGCATTTCTAATAATCATTGTCCATAGATGTTAAATGTGCCAGCCCAACTTAGTATAGGAGCTAGATGTGGGCTAGTGCATCTTGCTAGCCTAGCACACTCCTATAGCAGGCCATGCCAACATGTTCCACCCAAGCCTGGAGGCTTAGCATGACATGCGTGATAGCCTGTTATGCAAGCTCATATGCCAACCTGCCTTTTTTTTTTTTTTCGAAAATATTATTTAAAGGCCAGAAACCAGGTAATCTTGCAAAAATTATATAAATAAATTATATGTGGACATTTGTTCAAGGGTTGCAAGTGGCTTGCCATTATAGTCACTTCGTCTCATGGCAATATTGTTCAATCCTTTTCTTCATCTTCTAGCTATTTGAAGGAAAGTTTTCAATCTTTATCTTCATCTTTTGACTGACACCACCTATACCCTAGGTTACCCAAGCTAACTTACCAAGTAATTTTTTATTTATTATTAGTTTTAAATTTTAAAATTAATTTTATAAAAATTAAATAAATTAAATTAGATGTACCTATCTTTTTTTAGGGCTTGTTGTTGGTACGATCCATCACAATTGTTCATCTCATTTGAAACCCAGGACAATAACAATCGTATCATCTTTTATCTTTGATCTTTTACTCCTCTATTTGGTTACAGAGGATTATTTATCTTCATCATTTATTTACTCTTGCGTCCTATCTTCTACGCCATACTAGTCCTTAAGATAGATCAGCATGCCATTGTCTTGTGCTTCAATTAACTCCTTCTGTAATTAAGTATTTGTACTCAGCATTAAAGTAAATTTTGATGCTACCGTTAAATACCAAAGGAGTTACTAGATCATAAGTCATAGTAGCAAATATAGAATAATTATTCTCATTTATACTTTATTAAGCCAAAATATCAAAATTATCTATTTCTTTCTAAGTTATAAAATTTATAAATTTATTATTTAAATAAAAAAATAATTCATCAGAAGATGGCAAAGCAGCTCTTGATTTTTTAAATTAAAATATTCTATATTTGATTAGTACTACTTGCCCCACTACTATTGCTTGGGGTTGATCATGAAATAAAGGGCCTTTTACCTTTATTATATTTTTATCATATATATAAATATTTTATTTAATAAGCTAAGTATTTCATCTTTAAATCTAATTCTATTAATTTTATATATTATTCTTTTATATGTCTTCTAATACTATAAATAAACCATCTAATTTAATTCCAAGATCTATAACTAAAGCTAAATAATAAAATATAAAATTTCTTTCCTATATTTACAAAATTTTAATTTCATTAGTACAATTGTATCTTCAAAACCTTCATTATTATATTATGAATTTTTTTTTGGTAATATTATAGATTTATCACAAAACTAGGGAGAGATGGAATAATAATACCAGATAAAAAATTAGTATCTCCATAAAAATGTTTCAAAAATTGCATAGTAATATTAGAATTATTCCAATGATACTATCATATTGGTTCACTAAGAAAGTAAACATTATAAAACCTAGTAATAATTTCTTTATATTCAAAATATTATTGTAATATTAAATATATAAAATTTCATTTGTGTTTTACATCTAATAAAATTATTTATATTTTCTACCATGAGCATTACACAAACTTTTAAATTCTTATTTTCTAGTTTTAGAATATGTTATATATTTCATAGCATCTTTAACTTTACCTATATATATTTCAATAATTTTAAACTACCTTGTATAACTAAATTTATGATATGACATACATATCTTATATAAAAAAATTTTCTATCTAAGATGTGATACAATTATAGTTTAAGTAACTCAATAGCAATATTATTATTTGAAGCATTATTTAAACTAATTAAAAAAGTAATCATGCATATGATAATCATGTATTGTATGCACGATATAAGAAGAGATGTTAGTGGCATTGTATGGATATTAAATTAATTTAAAACTAAAATGCATAGTAAGTAGTAACATGAATATAAGATAAGTCGAAAGCATTAGTCCAGATGTAAGTGCTATTCTACCATAAAATTTTAAAATATAAAATCAAAATTTCTTTATATTTATAAAATTATTTAAAATAATTAGATTTAGCAGTATTTTTAGAAACTTTTAAAAATTCAAGACTCAAGGTAGTTTTTATATATTTATAGATTTTTGGCAAAAGAAAAAGATATTTAGTACCTATAAATAATTTTAATAATTCTTTTCTATCTAATACATGGGAATAAGAATATTTTGTTACCTCACCTCCATAATCAAATTTAATTTGGGCTTGAGTGCAATCATGAACTACGCTCTCATACTTCTTCTAATGCTAAATCAGCTGACTGGTTCACTTCAATTTATCACAAGTGCAGTCCTTCCAGTTTTACAAACAACATGGACACTGTCACGCCCCAGACCCAAAAATTTTGAGCTAGGATGACAACCCGCCGCATGCCGGGCATGCAAGGCGTCCCAAAATTTACACATCGATCATTATAAGGCAATAAGTATAATAAGTCAATCCAAATCCATACTTTATTACAAACCACTAATATAAGTTTGGGGCTACAAGCCCTACACACAAATATTACTGGGGTTGCATCAACACTATGGAATCCACTTTATTTTAAATAGAAGCTCCAACGACCCTATGGTTCCTTCTTCAATCCTAAGGCTCTGAAAAAATTGTGAGATTTATATGAGCTCACACTCAATAAGTAAGCCTATACTAATAATATAAAATAGCCATATATCATCATCAAGATATTATCAAGTCATAATTTCATAAACTTCCAATTCAAATGCATTTATCATGCTATTATAATCATGCATATCATTAAGTCAAAATAATCATGGAAGCTTATAAAACAAATACCATAATATGCATTGTAAACAAATCCACTGTTTATATTTAATCATTGTTATATTATATCATATGTGTCCCACGGCCCTGCAATGTCTCCATCAATCTGCACACATCCTCTAGATGTGCGTGGCCTCCACATGCCATATCAATCAGCACACATCCTCTAGATGTGCGTGGCCTCCACATGCCATATCAAAGGAGAACCGCGGCGACACACATAAATATAAATCAAATCCACTGTTTATATTTAATCATTGTTATATTATATCATATGTGTCCCACGGCCCTGCAATGTCTCCATCAATCTGCACACATCCTCTAGATGTGTGGCCTCCACATGCCATATCAATCAGCACACATCCTCTAGATGTGCATGGCCTCCACATGCCATATCAAAGGAGAACCGCGGCGACACATATAAATATAATTCAAATCATTTTACACATGCATGTCACATATTATGCATCATCATAAGCATAATTTCTCTCATAACACATAAACAGTGGTTTGTACATTTTTAACCATTGCATATAATCAATTCACTTTGCAAATAATATCAACTATTATAGCAAATATGCAATTAGATACACATGGTACCGCTTACCAATTTCAAAATAATCAATAAAACTCTATTTCATAAATATGCATAAAACTATAAATACAACCATTTATAATTTATGAAATTATTATATTTGGCTTACTTACCAGATTATGTAATGTAAATAAACCCAATGTTTATGTAATTATTGTTTTCGTATGTATCCCACGGCCCTACAAATTAATCAGAACACATCCTCTAGATGTGTGAGGCCATACATATTCAAACAGAACATACCCTACAGATGTGTGAGGCCACATGAGAACCGCGGCGACACATATTAGTCTATCACAATGTTATTATCATACTTACATGTCACTCATCATGCATCAATTTCTCATATTACATATACAGTGGTTTGTACATTATTAGCAAATGCACATGGTCATCCCAACATATTTTGCAAATCAAAGAATTTGTATTTTTGCACATACACCAAGAAACTATTTCTTTCAAAATATTATCAGCTACTATAGTCATAATAAATGCTCATATGTAGATTTATGGTACCATTCAAAATAATCAAACCAAATAAACCTCCATTTTCCTTATCTCATAATATACTTGCAAACTATAAAACCATGAGTTATAAATTATTAATTATAAATAGACTTACTTACCTCAATACGCAAATCTCAAACTGTAAACCAGCTATTTAGACATCTGGGTATTGCTTGCGATCTATCACACCACATGCGATCATTGATTCGCGCCGAGGGCATGGATCAAGGGGATCGAGGACTCAAACGCTACGCCGAGAGCGTAAGCGTCAGCAGAAAAATCAAACTGCCAAGACCCTGGTTTCACACGAACCGGGTATTACAATTCCAATAAGATAAATACCAGAATTTAAAGGCCCCTTAAGATTGATCCTGATCTTATATGCACGCCCTAGAAAAATTTTGCAGCTTCAAGTTTTCAATTAAATTGTTCAACCATAGAAGTTTCCCCATCATTAATGTTATCTCCAAGATGCATTCTTTAGACAACAACTCCACAGGCAACTCCTCAAAGCACATCCAAACGACTGCACTTGGAATGGATGCATTGGCTGGCTTGAAATCTAGCCTCCAGGGTTCAAAGCTAACATCCGTCTACCAACCAATCAGAGCCCCTTAGGAAACTTTAATAAAGTCCTTCCCATTTTTAAAGCAGAAAACAAATTGATTTGCGCTCTCTCTCTTTCTTTTGATTCCTCCTTAACTCTCACTCTCTCTCTGGCATTAGGAGGATGGGCAAGGGATTACCTGGAGGAGGTGTGCGCCAGGGTGAAGGAGGGAGTCATCCTCCAACTCTTTTATTCTCCCATGCGACGCCTCGGATCAATGGAAAATGGGAACCTATCCGACACGCGAAGACCCGAGAAACTAGATGTCGCATCTAAACGTCAGAAGGAAGTCAAGATGCCAGGTGTCCCAAAATGAATACTAGGAGTTACATTCCCCCATAATAAATTACCGGGGGTTACATTCTCCCCCTTTATAAAAATTTCGTCCTCGAAATTGACACACCTCAAATATACTATAGAATTCAAATATGATCTATCAACAATCTTGAATAGAGAATTTACCTACAAATAATTATGGATACTTCTTTTCATTTCTTCCTCAAGTTCCCAAGTTTTTCATTTCCTCCTCAAGCTACCAAATAGCCTCCATCTCAGAATGATTACTCACTGAACCTTGATATAAGGAATGCTACACCATCTCAGAACTTGATCCTTGCGGTCCACGATGCACACAAGATGATCTTCATAGGTCAATTCTTTCTTAAGCTAAATTGGTTCAAGTTCTAACACATAACGGGGGTTTGAAATATACCTCCTCAATCATAAAGATATGAAACACATTAAACACCCCAAAGAGTAATGAAAGCAGTGCTAAGCTATAAGCCACCTCCTTTATTTTGATCAAAATCTCAAATGGCTCAATGTGTTGTGGACTCAATTCACCTCTAAACACAAACCTCATTATATCATTGGTTAGTAAGACTTCTGAATGATCTTCAACCTGAAATTTTAAATCTTTCTTTTTGACATCAACATAACTTTTCTATTAACTCTGAGCTACATGAAGCTGCTTTAATTAATGATACTTTTCATAGTTGTTAAACCAGCTAAGTAACCAAAATTTTCTCTCTCATTTCATTTCAATAAAAGGGGATCTATACCTTATATCATAGACAACTTAAATAAATCCATTTGAATATTGGCTTGGTAACCATTAAAATAAGCAATTTCACTAAGGGTAAGAAGCTATACCAAGCACTTTCTAAATCCATCACATAGGCTCGCAGTATATCATCTAAAATCTTATTGGTTCATGCAGATTGTCCATCTATTTGAGGGTGGAAGGCTGGACAAAATTCAGCTTAATTCACTAAGCCTTATGAAAACATCATCAAATTAGAAGAGTGAGACAAATGGGTTCAGACTCAATTTACTACTAAACCAGAAACAAATATTAACATCTTTATCTCGCTAAAATTTCATCCTCAAAATTAAATGTCCACTAATTTTTTTTTTATTGATATTACTAGAAAACTTTTATTTCATTTCCAAGTACCCAAATGATGTATCCAACTTCAACAATTAATTTAATTTTTCTACCAAATAAAATTGAATTCCTTAAAAAGTATTTCTTTCCTGTCATCTTTTTTTTTTATTACCTTAACTTCTCACAACACAATCATCATAAATATCATAGAGTCCATCACATGTATTATGTCATCCATTCTTAAGGTTAGTAACACATCAGGTACTCTTAATTCCTCGATAAGACAGTTCTAAATTCTTGTGAATTAGATATAAGATAGTTTTCTTCCAATGCTCTCTCAACTCTTGAATAGTTGAATGTGCCATTAAGCATTACGACACTTATTTCAATCATCATAACATACTAGGTTTTACTCTTGAATACTTCAAGCTAACATTATGCCAATCATTTAGGATATCTTTCATAATTATCATAATCAACTATTTAATTTCTTTGAATAATAGTGCCATCATTAATCATTAGTATGATTAATTTATCAATAATACCACCATAACCAATCAATTTCTCTTGAATAGGTCAGTATATCCTCAATAAATAATGCAATTTAAATGATTCAAATTCTTGAATCGATTATTTCGTTACCAATGATTATCAAAATCATCTATAGATTATGCAATGTCTCATGCCATAACATGACCAACTAATTTAAACCCTTCAAATATCTCAAAGTGACTTCACTAATCTAGCTCAGATGGATACAAGACTTATAAGGTCAATAAAGATTGAAAATGCACTTACCATCTGAAAGACATAATTAAAAATTATAGTAATCTCTCTATGACTTGAAGTGATAATAGATGTATCCTTAACCATAATCCATAACTGATAATAATCAAAAATAAAATCATCTCCCTCCTATTTTCTTAACAATAATTATGCCACTTATGGCTGATTGATAATTTATCCATCCTGAGAAAGATATCTACATAGGAATTATGAAGAAAGGTACAATAAGTAGGCACAATAAGTTAATGAATAGATATCTTGATTTAGAAATCTATTAACAGATGACAATCCTCATGAAATTCTTTACCAGTAGAATTTATCTTATTCTTCTTACTAGTAAAATCTTTCACTTTCTACCATCAAAATATTTGATCATTTATAGCCAAAATCAGTTCTAAAGATTAATAGAGTCTACTGCTCTCAAAAACTTAAACAGTAATTGTCTCAGAATTTAAAATTTTATATTCTTCCTAAATGGTCCATCAAGATATAATATGCAGTCAACTATTTCATTAGCATCAATATCAACCATCTCCACATCTAGCAAATTAACAATCAGTTTTGAACATGCAATATCCATAATAAAAGTTCTCTTAGTAAAATTCACTATATATACTTATCCATCCAGACTCAAATTCAGAAAGTACTCAATTGTGATTAATCAAAAACATGTAATTAACTATTTCATTCCCCAAAATATCATCAATATTAATCATCTCTATAACCGGCAGATTAGCTCATAATCTTAAACTTATAATATCAACAATGTAAGTTCCACAATTAAAAATTCATTATATACATCCACATTCAAATTTAGATTTACTAACTCCAAATCCACATATCAACTCAATTGCAATATGGACATAATGATGTTATCTTAGTCATATTAGTCATCAATTGCAATTTTCAACTACTATATCATATTCCATATATTCATCTGTCTTTTATTGCATATCCAATTAAAGTTTCATCTCCTATATTATTTAAAGGTCTGAAACTGCTACGAGTCATTTCCAACAAGTTTGATGGAGCTAAAACCTCTAGAAGCCCCTTGGCCTCCCCATTGGTCAAGGTCACCAGCTTGGGAGTCTCACATTATATCATTAGCTTCTGATGCGATGGTTCATTCTTAATTCCTATCAAATTCATATTTCAATTAATATATTGATAACCTTTAAATTTTAGGCTTTCAAAGCATAATATCTAAAATTCATTATAATTGTCTCAATGTCATCCTAGTATTTGCCTAGAGTGTCATGTATGTGTCCCTAAGGTCATAACCTAGGCTCTGATACCATAAAAGCTATCACGCCCCAGATCCAAAAATTTTGAGCTAACCCGCCGCATGCCGGGCATGCAAGGCATCCCAAAATTTACACATCGATCATTATAAGGCAATAAGTATAATAAGTCAATCCAAATCCATACTTTATTACAAACCACTAATATAAGTTTGGGGCTACAAGCCCTACACACAAATATTACTAGGGTTGCATCAACACTATGGAATCCACTTTATTTTAAATAGAAGCTCCAACGACCCTATGGTTCCTTCTTCAATCCTGAGGCTCTGAAAAACATTGTGAGATTTATATGAGCTCACACTCAATAAGTAAGCCTATACTAATAATATAAAATAGCCATATATCATCATCAAGATATTATCAAGTCATAATTTCATAAACTTCCAATTCAAATGCATTTATCATGCTATTATAATCATGCATATCATTAAGTCAAAATAATCATGGAAGCTTATAAAAAAATACCATAATATGCATTGTAAACAAATCCACTATTTATATTTAATCATTGTTATATTATATCATATGTCCCACGGCCCTGCAATGTCTCCATCAATCTGCACACATCCTCTAGATGTGCGTGGCCTCCACATGCCATATCAATCAGCACACATCCTCTAGATGTGCGTGGCCTCCACATGCCATATCAAAGGAGAACCGCGACACACATAAATATAAATCAAATCCACTGTTTATATTTAATCATTGTTATATTATATCATATGTGTCCCACGGCCCTGCAATGTCTCCATCAATCTGCATACATCCTCTAGATGTGCGTGGCCTCCACATGCCATATCAATCAGCATACATTCTCTAGATGTGCGTGGCCTCCACATGCCATATCAAAGGAAAACCGCGGTGACACATATAAATATAATTCAAATCATTTTACACATGCATGTCACATATTATGCATCATCATAAGCATAATTTCTCTCATAACACATAAACATGGTTTGTACATTTTTAACCATTGCATATAATCAATTCACTTTGCAAATAATATCAACTATTATAGCAAATATGCAATTAGATACACATGGTACCGCTTACCAATTTTTAAAATAATCAATAAAACTCTATTTCATAAATATGCATAAAACTATAAATACAACCATTTATAATTTATAAATTATTATATTTGGCTTACTTACCAGATTATGTAATGTAAATAAACCCAATGTTTATGTAATTATTATTTTCGTATGTGTCCCACGGCCCTACAAATTAATCAGAACACATCCTCTAGATGTGTGAGGCCATACATATTCAAACAGAACATACCCTACAGATGTGTGAGGCCATATGAGAACCGCGGCGACACATATTAGTCTATCACAATGTTATTATCATACTTACATGTCACTCATCATGCATCAATTTCTCATATTACATATACAGTGGTTTGTACATTATTAGCAAATGCACATGGTCATCCCAACATATTTTGCAAATCAAAGAATTTGTATTTTTGCACATACACCAAGAAACTATTTCTTTCAAATATTATCAGCTACTATAGTCATAATAAATGCTCATATGTAGATTTATGGTACCATTCAAAATAATCAAACCAAATAAACCTCCGTTTTCCTTATCTCATAATATACTTGCAAACTATAAAACCATGAGTTATAAATTATTAATTATAAATAGACTTACTTACCTCAATACGCAAATCCCAAACTGTAAACCAGCTATTTAGACATCTGGGTATTGCTTGCGATCTATCACACCACCTGCGATCATTGATTCGCGCCGAGGGCATGGATCAAGGGGATCGAGGACTCAAACGCTACGCCGAGAGCGTAAGCGTCAGCAGAAAAATCAAACTGCCAAGGCCCTGGTTTCACACGAACCGGGTATTACAATTCCAATAAGATAAATACCAGAATTTAAAGGCCCTTAAGATTGATCCTGATCTTATATGCACGCCCTAGAAAAATTTTGCAGCTTCAAGTTTTCAATTAAATTGTTCAACCATAGAAGTTTCCCCATCATTAATGTTATCTCCAAGATGCATTCTTTAGACAACAACTCCACAGGCAACTTTGGCTGGCTTGAAATCTAGCCTCCAGGGTTCAAAGCTAACATCCGTCTACCAACAATCAGAGCCCCTCAGGAAACTTTAATAAAGTCCTTCCCATTTTTAAAGCAGAAAACAAATTGATTTGCGCTCTCTCTCTCTTGTTTGATTCCTCCTTAACTCTCACACTCTCTCTCTCTGGCATTAGGAGGATGGGCAAGGGATTACCTGGAGGAGGTGTGCGCCAGGGTGAAGGAGGGAGTCATCCTCCAACTCCTTTTATTCTCCCATGCGAGGCCTCGGATCAATGGAAAATGGGAACCCATCCGACACACGAAGACCCGAGAAACTAGACGTCGCATCTAAATGTCAGAAGGAAGTCAAGATGCCAGGTGTCCCAAAATGAATACTAGGAGTTACATTCCCCCATAATAAATTACCGGGGGTTACAGACACCCTTGCCACTGATTTCCTCAATGTTGAAATGCTACCAGGCTTGAGAGGCTTAGGTCTAGCTTTGGATCTAGTAGTTGAGGTAGCATCAGTAATACTATTGGACAAGGATACTAGTTTTGGTTTGTGATTGTAGTATGCCAAGACCAACTTAATAATCCTCCATAACAGGGTCAAGTCTGAAGATTTCATGGCGTGGGCAAAAGCTACCGACGCTAGGCATTGTAGAGAGTAAAGACTAAAGTGGAAGAATAGGATAGCTAGCTAACTTATAAAAAGAGAGATTAAGAGAGTTTAGAAGGATTAGGAGGGCTTGTAGGAAGATAGAAAGGAATAGGAAGAGTTTAAGGTAGTGTTTGAAATAGGGGATAAGAGAGGGTATCCCTTGGATATCCCCTCTTATTCCCAAAAGCCATAACTATAAGGGATAGCTGGGAATAAAGTTAACCAAAGGGATAATCCATGGTTAACCATGGGATATCCCCTTAACTTATTCCCTAGAGAATGCAGGAATAGCTGGTTATCCCTCCAAATAAGAGTAAAAAAAAGTTATTCTATGGGTTTACCTTTTTGCATTTGATATGATCAATGGGATAGCTAAGGGATATCCCTAGGGATAGCCAAGGGACAAACTCTATCCCGTGCACTTATCCATGGATAATATTTTTTATATCAAACACTACCTAAAAGAACTTAGAAGAACTTGTAATTTGGTGTGGGATGAGAGAAAAAAGGTTGGAGGCTGGTTATAGAAGTTTGAGGGCTTCCAAATATCTTAAAAACCTTAGAAACTAGCTGGGGGGGGGGGGGGACAAATATGTCCTTTTTTTTTCAAATAAAAGACAAGAATGTTCTTGAAAACTAGCCATTTATAGCTATCAAAAGGGTATTTTGGTCTTTAGTCAAGTAGACCTAAGCAAGCCAAAGCGTGCCTAACAAGCCATATTGATGGGTCAACCTAGCGAGATACTTCTGCGGGCTATGATAGTGGGATAGGAAAAGACTTTGTAGACTGCATCCGGTGCAGCAAGTCCTACATGAGTTGCACTGCCCTTCTTATTGATCCACATGCATATGATATCTATTAAAAAATATTAAGACAGCTTTATGATATCCCGATGAAAAAAAATTATGACACCCCTGTTTTAAAATTATAACATCATAATTATAAAATTATGACACCCGTTCAGAAAGCCCAAAAAAAAATTATGATACTCCAGTTGTAAATTTATGATACTGTAGTTATAAAATTACGACACCCATTCAGAAAACATATATGTACATAAATTTTAAAAAAAAAACTCAATGGGTATTAATGCACGTCACGTCAAAATTTAATATGACACCCAGTTGTAAACTTACGACACCATAATTATAAGACACCCATTAAGAAAGGCAAAAAAAATTACGACATTCCAGTTATAAATTTATGACACTGTATTATAAAATTACGACACCCACTTAGAAAACATATCTATACACAAATTTTAAAAAAAAAGCTGAACGGATATTAATGCATGTCATATCAAATTTTAAATACGACATCGTAGTTATAAAATTAAGACACCCATTCAGAAAGCCAAAAAAATTACGACATCCCAGTTGTAAATTTATAATACCGTAATTATAAAATTACGATACTCATTCAGAAAATGTGCACCGCAGCCTGTATACAAATTCTAAAAAAAAAACTAAATATGTATTAATACACGTCACATCAAAATTTAAGATAGTATTCCTATCCATCTAAGACGGTGTACAAAGACTTTTCCTATTGGGCTATCCTGATGGGTTGTGCCATAGGCCAACTTGTTAGTGTCTAGCAGACCGATTTGGCATGTTGGGTTGTGCCATGCCAACCCATCACAGGCTATTGTGTTAGCATGGCTCATAGGTCACAGAGGACCTAGCACGATCATTGTAGTGTAGGCATGGCCTACTTTGTGTTAGATCGGATCAAAGCTACATCAGTCCATCCCGTTTGGCTCTAATTACCAATGTCATCTCTGTCGTTGTCATTGTGCATCAACAATTGTTACAATTACTACAAGCTATGATCTGCTTCTGAGGCCTTGCCACCCATCAATTGTTTTCATTGTCATAATCACCACTACTCCTGTTTTTACCACCGACCTCACCATTATTATCACATAACATCTATGCCATCTGATAATTGTTATCATCACTATCTTTGTCATCATTTTATGCTAAGCTCTTTCTTAATTAATTTGCTACCGTTGCTTCTGCAATCATGGCCAGAAGCAATCCTCGTAACTATCAAAATAATTTTGATATTTAACTTTAAAATTATAAAATTTAGTTTCAAAATAGAATATAAGAAGTGATGCAGAATGTTACCTAGAAATCTAATTAATTTGGACATTGAAAGGTTATAAAGCTACACTTCTTAATTTGTCACGTTCTTCCTCCCTCCGCTTATTTAATGAAAAGCTCGCAAAACTTTTTGAAGGTCATGCACAACGAAGAGTGGAGAGAGAGAAAATCAATATAACTCTTGGCTCCTAATAGACCACTCTATATTTTGTTTATAGATTCAAGAATGTTAAGATTATCATCGATTTAACATACTCTAAAGTTTTAGTATATATAAAATATCTTAAAAATAATTTTATATTAAATAAAAAAAATTAAGTACTTAAAACTTAATTTTACTTGCTATTAATTAACTTTCACTTAAATTTTTAGGATCATATAATTTTAATCCACTAATAGATTAATTGAACTAAAAGATGGGGTTGGAGGGTTACAAACAGTATCAAAATAGATCAAATGTATAAAAATTAATAAGCAAAAAAAAAAAAGTTCCACATCAGATATATAAAAAGATTTAAAATATATAACTTAAATTCATTTGTTACCAATTAACTTTTAGTTAAATTTTTAGTGCTACATAGTTTTAATCCTTTAATGAAGTAATTGAATCAACAAGATCAACAAATGGACCTGAAACGTTACAATTTATGAATAACTTTATTTGATCATAAAAATAAATAATTTAATATTATTATTTTTTTATATTAATATTTTTTTAAAAAAATTATTTAAAAGTATACTACAATTTGATAAGGTCTTATCATGTTATGTTTATTAATCATATGCATGTTCTATCATTTTATTTATTTATTATTATATTTGATTACTAAAATAATAGCTCATTAAGTATTTTTATAAAATTAAGTATATCTTTAGAAGCTTTCAGTTTTTTATAGTTTATCCTTTATGTAGTTCCATCTATTTTTTATAAAAATAAAATAATATAATAATATATTTATTATTAGATTTATATTTACAAATTAATATTTTCCGACAACTTTTATCTAAGATCACATGACGGATCAACGGAAAGGGTCCCCTCATGTCCTATTTTTGATCGATCATGCGCTGTAATCATGATAACTTGCTCCGAAGTTGCTTTTTGCTCATTGTTCAATGCATTTTTCCTGTTTATAGCATGCGGTGTTTGGAGTGGGCCGGAAGCTTCCCCGTTAGTTATGCAACAGTGAAAAGTCTTTTTTTAATAAGTCTTTATGCATTGCTCCGAAAAAGTTTTTTTTTTTTTTTTTGCATCAAAGATCCAAACGTGCTCATTGATCGTATGCTTATGTGGGTGCGCATGCCGCATCCGATGCACACATACATGCATCAGTGCACAAAGTTGTTCCCTAAGCATATACGCTATAGCTCATTGGGTTGCAGTATATTCTGCATATGCACTCAGCATGAACGCATAACCAATGCACGCGTTTGATGCATTCTTTGTGCACCAAAGGTTGGTGCATAAAGACTTTTCCAAAGTTTTTACGAAAAAAACTTTGTGCGATGTTATAGGCATGCGGATTGCCTCACGCTCGAAGCGCACTTTATGCATCGAAGACCGATACACAAAACTTTTTTAAATCTTTATACATCACCTTTAATAGCGAATGATCTACACCGAATATAATGATTTATTTATATGCGAATCCATAACAGAGAATTTGCTCATAAATTTCTTACCATAAAAATGAATTCATGCGCGAACGAATCATCGCATCCGATACAGGCCATTCTATATCAAAGCGGTGAAATTTTTTTTTTTTTCATGCAACATTAATTTGCTTGCAAGAATGCTCATATTTTTTAATTTAAAAAAAATAATAATAATAATAATAATAATAATAATAATAAACCTTACAAATTATTTTTGGCACACGAACCCTCCTAAATTTATTTTAAGTATTAAACTTTTCATTCTTATTATTGTAATTTATTAATATTTTGAAAACATTTCATTCTTAATGTTTTAATGTATAAGAATAAAATAAAATTAATAGAATAATTAATGCATTACGAAGGTGAACACAGATGATTGTCAAGATAGTGCATTGATTATTTATTAATTTTAATAGAGGATCAAAAATAAAGCATTAGTAAAATATAACAAACTAAATTATAACAATTCAAAGTTTAAGTTTGAAATAAATTTTGAGCAAAAGTTGGAGGATCAAAAGTATATTTTATTTTATTTTTATAAAATTACACGTTTGGCTCCAAAACTTTCATTCATTAATATTTTCTTTAGAATCTCAAACTTTGGCATATTTGTTATGTTTTATTAATATTGCATTGTCAACCTTGATCAATTAAAATTTATAAAATAAATAACATATTCATATTAATCGATAAAATGATACTTCAACCATATTTTTTAACTTATCCTTCTATATCAAAAATATAATATTTTTAAAATATTAAAAATTCAATTATAATAATTAAAAAAAATAAAAAATAAAATAATTTTTAGCAAAAATTTGAGGACCGATGGGTGGGTGTGTGTGTATATTAAAAGGAAAAAGAAAAAGAAAAAGAAAAAAGCTGCCAAGTCGTAGCGTATGGAATGAGTTGCTTCCCTTTTGATGCTTTTCTTGCCATCTTTTTAGGCATTTCCCACATGCGCGCAATCGGAGCGGGTCGGAACTTCGCTCGGTTTGCAAAGCAACAAAAAGAATTGTCCGTGGGACACCAGTCTTGACAACCACCAATCTCTCTCTTTCCTTTTTTTTTTTTTTTTGATCTAACGAAATAAAATTATTGCCCTTTGGAGTCACGCACCATCTTTGCTAAGTTATAGCGATGGTGTACCAAATCATTCCCAAATGAATTCCTTGTTTTTTTTCTTTTCTTTTCTTTTCTTTTTGGTTTTCAAGCCAAGGCATGATTTTTTTTCCCATGTCACTTTCTCTCGTCCATTTCCTTTTGATATAACGTGTGACCTAGTGGAGGGGTTGGGCTTGAAGACATGCCAATATGGAAAAGACTTTGTATACTGCATCCGATGCAACAAGTTTTATATGGATTGCACTGCTCTTCTTATTGATCCACGTACTTATGATATCCATTAAAAAATGTTAAGACAGCTTTACGATATCCCAAGGAAAAAATTTACGATACCCAGTTTTAAGCTTACGATACCGTAGTTATAAAATTAAGACACCCATTCAGAAAGCAAAAAAAAAAATTATGACACTCAGTTGTAAACTTATGATACCGTAGTTATAAAATTACGATACCCCTGTCAGTACATAATTTTTTTTAAAAAAACAGTTGAACGGGTATTAATGCACATCATGTCAAAATTTAAAATGACACCTTAGCTTTAAACTTACGATACCGTAATTATAAAATTAAGACACCCGTTAAGAAAGTAAAAAAAAATTACGGCATCCCAATTGTAAATTTACAACACCGTAGTTATAAAATTACGACACCCACTCAAAAATGTGCATGTACATAAATTTTTAAAAAAAAGCTGAACGAGTATTAATGTACGTCAGACAGCTTTTTTTTTTGAATTGTGTACATACATATTTTCTGAGTAGGTATCGTCGTAAGTTTAAAACTAGGATGTCATTATTTTTTTTTGCTTTCTGAACATGTTTTAATTTTATAAATACGATATCGTAAGCTTAAAACTAGGATGTCATAATTTTTTCTATCGTAATTTTTTTCCCGGGTGTCATAAAGCTATATTAACATTTCTCAATGGATATCGTAAATATGGATCAATAAAAAAGAACAGTGCGGCATATAGGACTGCTGCACCGATGTATTCCCTGCCAATATTTGGTCTGTGTTGTGATGTCTGATGTCTTTATTTCCACAACTTTGATGTGATACTTTCCGTTGTTGTTATCCAATTAACGGTGGGAGCTGGTAGGAGGATACAGTAGGGCTACAGCATTTGAAGTGGGACATAGAATTTGGCTAATTATACTAACTTGTAATGTGACTTGGTCTGGCACTAAAATCACGAATAAAATTTTTCAAAATTATAGCTCACCGATGTTGATGGGAGTGATCCAATCTTTGGATCATGACTGTTCCTATATTGAATGGCGGTCTGTGATTTGGTGGACTCCTGGCATGACCGTGTCTTATATGAGACTTGTCCAATCAAAGCCTTCATGAGATAATGGAGGGTTGTAATCATTTGGAGACTGAGAAATAAAGAGAATATCAGAACGCTTTGAGTCCTGGGTGCAAGCAGCTATAAATTGAATAAAATTGAGCTTCTTTTTTTTTATCATGTTCCTATGTTTCTAGCAGGTAGTACCATCAATAATGAGAAACCTAAGAACAAAAGGGCAAGGAGCAAGAATTTAAAAACAATGAATTACTATAGATCATATTTTAATCTAGTTTTTAAAAAAAGCATAATAGCTATATAAACCTTACTTAACAATGAGTTTGGAACATAAAAGATATCAAATACGAGCCTGACAAGTTGGATAATGAGATTAGTTATTCGAAAGTGAATTTGTTTACTTGAATTACAAAAAAATACCTCAATATGCCTTAATTTTATGCATTCCGAAGCTTTTGTTTACTTGAATTACAAAAAAAAACCTCAATACGCCTTAAGTTTATACATTTGAAGTTTTCATCCTGCATGCATTCTTAATTACACATGCACATACATATACACATACATACATATATATATATATATATATATATATATATATATATATATATATACACACATATTCTTACATGAGTATTATAAAGTCTTTTTTTAAATTAATATTATATATATATATATATAGGACTTGATCACTTGGCCTTCTTTTAATACATAGGGCACTCAATTTGAAGATGAGTATTAATCAAAATAACAGTTGTGCACAAGTCTGTAATTATATTTTTTTATCACAAAACTAACATGTTAAATTGTGACAAATTTATGAATTATTGAAAAAATAAAAATAAAAAAAAAATGGTGATCCATAATGCCCAGTGGTCAATTTTCTATGTTAGGTCATGAAGGGTCTCTTTCGTTGTGACACCTTGTTTGGCTTTTACATAATGGCTCTTTCTATCAAACCAATTAGCATGCTTATTATATCGATGCATGATTTCAATGCTAATATGTTGTCAAAAGATTATGCTAAAATTACATATAGGTATAAAGCCATGGGTCATGGTGAAGTTAACGCCTTCTATCATTGACTATCAAAATTTTAAGCATGTTTTTTAAGATGTGAAATAGTTGTAAAGTTATAAGTTTTGTAAATAGTTTAAAGAAGTGTAGGTGCGTACTTTAATTCAATATGTTTTATTCTCTCACAGTTTTGTGCAAATCTTTCACATTTTATGCAAGGCTTAGACCATTGCTATTAGTACTTTTCTTTCTCTATTGTCAATCAACAGAGAGGTTTGCAAAGCTTAGCTTAAATTGCCCATTCCTTACAAGCCTATAATAAAGTTCTTGATCATAGATTGCTTGAGCTGCCAAGGTCTTGTCACTAAATTATTGAGGGCCGCCAAGCTATAAGAAAGTTCTAGCTTATCCTAGGTCTCCATGCCTGCCAAAGAAAGGGAGAGAGAAGTGGAAGAGAGAGAAGCCATTAAGGATTCATCGTTGTTGTTATTAGGCTATTCCTTGAATATCCATATTTATAGGGTAAGGTCCTAATTTTTATAAGACCCAAGCACTCATTTTGATAGAGGCCATCTGGAGCCCAACATGATCCCAATATACTTTCACTTTCCCATAATAGAACATGTCAAGTTAATGTGGAGGTACTTCTTTCAATATCTTATGGTATATATGAAGGTGATCGAATTGATGGATTAAAGCTGTGCCAATGAATTAGACACATACAATGGAAGGAATGCAATTTAAATTTTTTTAAAATGAGCAAATAAATTTTAAATCTTCTTTAAAATTTATTTTCTCATTATTTGCATGATTTTTGGATCAGATCTATATTTTGATAAATCTTACCTGGCTATGTTGAACTCTTCAACTGTATTAAAAATATGTTGAACTCTTCAACTATATCAAAAATCCTGATGAATGCTAATATTCCGGAGAAACCAATCTCATGCTTTGTTTCCTCTCATCATATTCTATCTCAAGGCTGTATCCCCTCCCTATTTATAAATGAAAGAGAAGATAGAAGGGGTGGTTAGATAGAGGGGTGAGAACGCTCGGATGCATATCCGTATACAATAAATTCGAAGATCAAATCTTTAAATCACGGTGTTTTAGAGAGAGTCTATGGAGTTTATCCGCATGCCCTATCAAATGGAGTGCACGTCCCTATGTATTCTCTCTAATAACGCATGGGTTCGAACCCCACGTCAATATATTTATATTAAATGCTTATTTTACTAGTTCAGAATAAGATATATTTTTATTGAATAAAATTAAACTTGCTTTGCTATGCTAAAGTATTGGCATGTATTCTTTTTGTAGAAATGTGCTCTAAGACCTTCCAATGTATGCCACTCTCTCTTTTTATATGTTTATAATTTTAAACACCTAAAATGAGTCAGATAGGTAGTCTATTAAGTCATGCCTTTAGCATGGTGGCATACAATAATAATAGTGTATATATAATTATCAACCATGTCATATGAAAGATAATCAATTAACCAATAAAGATCTACATGAGATAATAACCATTAATATCTAGTAAAGTGTCTAAAAGAAGTATATTATTCTCAATGTATAAAATTTCAAACTCCTAATATGAGTTGAACAAATGTCCCTAATTATAAGCTTGGTCAAAAGATCTAAAAGCATCTTTTTAATAAAAATAGAGTCTATGACCTCCTTTCAATGTGCGATGATATCTTGAACACAGTTAAAATCAATATTAATATGTTTGATCTTGCTATGATTTTTAGATTTTTTGGCATAAAATAAGATATAGTAGTTATATTACAATAAATTATCATAGGCTTGATTACACTGATCATGACCTATAGATGTTGCAAGAATCTCTCTAACTAAATTTTTCCTAAATTGTGAACATAATATATATATATATATATATCCTCAAACTCTATAATAGATAAAGTGACGCAGGATTATTTTCTTTTATTCTAAGAGAAGGCTTTACCTCTAAGCATAACTATATAACCTAAAATTGATTTATACTTGTCCAAATCATTACTCTAATCCATATCACTATGTCTTTGTTCATGCATATCTCAACCATGATGGCAAAGTATATAATTATCATTATCATGAAGATAGTGCAAATCCTCTTTAGCACCATCAAATGAGTAAGTCAAGGATTACTTTAGAAATGATTAACTATCCTCATAGCAAAGTATATATAGTCAAGTACAAAATATTACATGCATTATATTTTCCACAATACTAGTATTTAGCAATGAAACCATTTTTTTCTGCATTAATCAGAGAAAAAATTAAGACAATGGCATCTTCTTGATAGGTGATCAAATTGAAGAGAGAAGGAAGTGATTTCTTCAATTTGCTTAACTTAAAACTCTCATAGAAAAGAATAATAAAAAAATATTATTAACTTAATTAAAAGCAGTATTTTCAACTTTTTGCCTTCATTAATTCAACATTAGAATTTTTGAATTCTTTTTCTCCTTAAAATAGGGTAAGATTTCTCAAAATAATGGCTAATAGGAATGATTACAAGAAAACTAAAATTTTCCTACAGCTAGACATGGTATCTATATCATGTTGTCTAGTTCCTCTTGAATTAGAGGGTATAGCTTGATTGAAATTTCTAAAAATAATAAAATTTGACTTGGTTGAATGTTTTGAAGATCTAAATAGCTTTGCAAAGTAAACATGCGAAGCTTGACAAGATGATTGTCGCTTTGTAGATCTCAAAAAATTATCAAGTTTCAAGAGAACATCTAAAATGGATACTACATATGGAAGTTATGTTGTAACGATTCAGGCTCATAAACCCACGAACTTGTTTCGTTACAAAAAAACAAGACGAACAAGGTTCACTAACTTGGGCCACCATAGTTCAAAAGGGATCCAATTGGTACTTGTTCATCTTCCTTAACTGGTTATAAACTATTCAATCTTTCCTCAATTTTTCGATGTGGGACTAAATGGGAGGGTATCACAATCTACTCTGTCAGAGGCGCAAGATCGCATCCACCAGATAGGCAGAATTCTAGATGTGGCCCCCCACAGATCAAAAGGTAGCTCCCATCCCATTGTAGTCCTACGTGGCACTTAGCTTTGTACTTTCGGCTGGTGCATGGCTCTGATACCATATTGTAACGATCCGGGCCCGTAAACCCATGAACCCGTTTCGTTATAAAAAATAAGATGGACAAGGTCCATATTAACTTGGGCCATCATAGCCCAAAAATGATCCAATTGGTACTTTTCCATCTTTTTTAACTGATTATAAACTATTCAATCTTTCTTCAATTTTCAATGTGAGACTACATGGGAGGGTATCACATATGCCGTTTTGAAATTTTTGATATTTGCACAATCTTGAATGTGATAAATCTTGCATATACACTTTATCTAGATATATCTAGTGCAGCTAAAATGAGCCATAACAAATTTATGATTCTCTTAGGTGAACAAGAGTGTCAATATATAATTGGAGTCATGCATCATGTCGGTATAATTGGAATCATGCATCAATAGTCATTTAATTATCTTTATTGTATAAATCTCCTGAGATAAACTAAAAATTCTTGAAGTAGGATCTTTCTTAATTTTGAGAACAAAATATTGCTTTCTTCACGTGTTTTATTTCAAATTTTAAGGGCAATCACTTCTTCTTGGTGACAACCATCATCATATCATTCCTAGCCAATAGAATATTATTAATATAGAAAAAAAGGAATTTTAAAAATGATCTTTTGGATCATTTTACATGGACACAATGATATTTCTTCATCATTGTAAACTAATCGAAGATAAAGGCTGGCTACAATTTGTAATACTACTAACAAAATGATTGTTTTAAACTTTTAATAGAATATAACTTGCAAACTATGCACTCTTATCCCTTGACTTTAGTGCATATCTTTTCATATAATTCTCTGCTGAGCGCTCAACAATTTTAACATCCACCTAAAAGAGCTCTAAGTCTAAATCTTCATAAATGACTAACATGATAGGCTATTCGGCTTAATATAGTTATATCCATTGGTATGGTAGGATAGATTATATCATACGGGTGGATTCAATCTAATGTTATTTTTATAACTTGAGATGATAAAAGTTTCACCACGTCTTAATTATTTGGGGTGGTAGGGATTTCATCTTTAAAAAGAGAGAGATACATGTTGGTTTTTTCACATATAGGGAGAAAGAAATATCAAATATGTCGCATAATCTCTGTGCCATCTTTGAAACGCTAGAAAGTTTTTGTGGCTGGAGCCCTTCAAAGACTCCCGGCGGGTGAGGTCGGCTTCGTCCGCCGGATGTACTTTTGGGCCCGAAGGAGGTCGGAGTAAGAGCCCGGCGGCTTCTTGTCCAGGGAGAAGGTGAAGCGGGATGGAAGGAGTCCCCGCTTCAGCGCCAGGGTGGCCACCACATCATCGAGATGGTAGACCTCGAGGGCGGTGGTTTTGAATCGGGACATGAAGTCCCGCAGGGACTCTCCTTCCTTCTGGCGGACGGAGAAGAGGATGTCTGCCACCCTTGGGATCGGCGGCAGGCATCGAAGTGGGCCAAAAACGCTCTCTCCAGCTCCCGGAAGGAGTCTATGCTGTGGGGGGACAGGCGTGAATGCCACGCACGGGCGGCCTTCCGTAGGGTTGCAGGGAAGGCCTTGCAGAGAAAGGCGTCTGAGGTGCCCTGGACTTGCATCATGGCCTTGTAGCTTTCGAGGTGGTCGAGGGGGTCGATCGTACCATCGTACGGGTCCACCTGGGGAAGCAGAACCTGGAGGGAACCGGTTCCTCCAATATGCGGCGGGTGTAAGGAGGACGAGTATCGAACTCTTCCTGGCGAGCTCGTCGAGGCGCCGGTTGTACTCCTCCAGGCGTTCCTCGCCTGGCGGTTGATCGTCGGGGCCCTCCGAGATGGCTCGGAGGAGGAGGAAGAAGAGGAGGCTGAAGGAGATGGAGACGGAAGTCGGGACTTCCGCCTGGGTTCCTCGTGATGATGTGGCTTGGGAGGAAACTCGCTGGGGCCGTGGTCAGGGGACCGCGGCCGCTTGGAGGGCTCGCGCCGAGGCTTCCTAGGGGAAGCTTGACGTCGACCGTTCCCTCACCGGGGGGAGCCTCCCCTCGCCGACTGCTGACTGGCGGAGGGAGCGGTCTGGTGTTAGGTGGCCACGGACTGCTGCTGCTGGAGCCCGTGGACCATGGTGGTGAGATTCTGAACTTGCTGGGAGAGGGTTGCCAGCCGCTCCGCTGTTTGGACAGCGGCGTCCGGCGGCGGGCCGGCAACCGGAGGGTTAGTAGCAGGGGGATCGGCCTCCTGCTGCCTAGCCGGCGGGATGAGCCCCGCCGGACAGCTGACGGAGGCATCCTGAGCTCGCGTCACCACCATGGCTTCTGGGAGAAGAGAGGGGATGAAGGATGTAGCTCGGGAGATCGTCCGCTACCTTTTCTTATCCCCCCTACCTGGCGCGCCAATCTGATGACGCTCGATCACCTCTCCTGGATGTCGGGAACGGAGGCTCTCCTTCTTCACCAGGTTACCTGCAAAGAAGTCCCAAGACCGGAGAGGGTTCTCGGTGGGACCCTCCGATGCCCTAGTCAGTGACTGAGGTCACAGCAGAGAAGAAGCTCGAGAGAGCTCTTGAGAAGAGAGAGATCTCCGAAGAATTGGATTCTTCTTCTGGAATTAGGGCATCAAGTGTGTAAACTTGCGTTACCTGGTTCTCGATGTAATTTACCCTTTTATAGGGGGTGACGCTGGCACGATCACGTGGGTCTGCGTGAGTCAGGGCATCTGCTGAGCCCTTGCGGGAATCTGGGCTGGTTAGTGAGCGACGTCCCATCAGCCAGCGGGGCTGTCGGGCGACGCGCGTCTGGTGTTATCGGGCGGCATGCGTCTGGTGTTGTCGGGCGGCGCGCGTCAGAGAGGTGGTTTCTTGAACCGCTGGGACCGATCTGGCGGGAACTGGGAATCCAGTTTAATCAGGGCCGAGCCGGGTCGACCCGAGATGGCTGGGGCCAATCCCGCTGGCAAGGCAGTGCCGGGGCGGGGCCGACTGGACGGAATTGGAGACGCCGGGGCCGAGTTGGGCTGGCTTGGGATGGCCTTGGTCGACTCGGTGGAGCTGGAGACACCGGGCCGAGTCGGGCCGGCCTGGATGGCCTTGGCCGACTCGGCAGAGCTGGAGATGCCGGGGCCGAGTCGGGCCGGCCTAGGATGGCCTTGGCCGACTCGCGGAGCTGGAGACGCGGGGCCGAGTCGGGCCGGCCGGGGATGGCCTTGGCCGACTCGGCGGGGCTGGAGACGCCGGGGCCGAGTCGGGCCGGCCGGGGATGGCCTTGGCCGACTCGGCGGAACTGGAGACGCCGGGGCCGAGTCGGGCCGGCCGGGGATGGCCTTGGCCAACTTGGGGGCTGGAGACGCCGGGGCCGAGTCGGGCCGGCCGGGATGGCCTTGGCCGACTCGGTGGGACTGGAGACGCTGGGGCCGCCTGGCTTGGAGAGGCCGGGGCCGGCTGGGAACGTGCCGGGGCCGCTTGGCTAGGAGAGACCGGGGCGGCTGGGAACGTGCCGGGGCCGCCTGGCTAGGAGAGGCCGGGACCGGCTGGGAACATGCCGGTGCCGCCTGACTTGGAGAGGCCAGGGCCGGCTGGGAATGTGCCGGGGCTGCCTGGCTTGGAGAGGCGGGGCCGGCTAGGAACCGGGGCCGTAGGGTGTCGGCCTTTGGGGCCGTCGGTCTTGGAGGTGTCAGCCATTGGGGCCGTCGGGTATCGGCCTTTGAGGCCGTCCGAAAAAATTTTATTTTTCATGGGGTCAACTGGCCCCATCAGTACCCACTTAAAACAAGTTATTCAATACATATTTTATTCATACATGATTTTTGTTTCTCATAATATATTACATTACTTTATGATTACATTCTCATAGGGTCTTGTTCAAATTAATCTTATCTCATTTAACTAAGATAGAAAGCCACTCATTTTTTTCATATGCATTTCTTTTATATCTTTTCTTAGAAAATAAAATCTATATCAAAAAGGATATGGCCAAACAAAGAGAGAGTGATTTAAAAAATAAGCCTAAAATATTGCTAATATTTTTAGATGTCTAATTTATACCTATTTTCTAAGGTGCTAGATATAATGATGTTGAGAATGATGAGGGCAATGCTATAATCATTATCGTTTCCATTATTGTTACTAAATTTAATACTACTAGCGTTATGCATTTGTTGTCCCATCTAATTATCAAGGTTATTCTATCACATCACCTTATTACCATATAGGCATTACTAACATGTGTTTAACTAAAAAAATGATTTTACTATATAACTTACGTAGATCTTTTAATATACATATCATAAAATTAAAAGTAAATTAATAATGATGATGATTGTTCAAAAATTATTGAGAAATTATTTATCTAATTATTGATTTTGATGATTAACAAAAGTCATGAGTATATCCCTGGTGTTTCTAATAAATTTGATAAGTGTTTCATGAATTAAGATCAGTTATTTATCCAAATGGTACTTAGAAATCAGTTTTGAATTGAATTTCAATGGAATTTATTTAAGTTCAGAACTTAGAGCCGACACCCTAACAGACTCGAGCCGACTCCAGAGCGTATCAGAACAGTTCAATATTTTTGGCATGGTTCCGAGTTGACACCTAGAGTTTCGGAGCCGACACTAAAGTTTTGGAGCCAACACATGGATTTTGGGAGCCGACTCTAACCTGAGTTATAGAGACTATGTTTTCGGAGCAATTCTTGGAGCCGACACTTCAGAAATCGGGAACCGACTCCCGTCAGCGGTGAGTCGACACTTTGCAAAGTTGAAGCCGACTCCACGACGGATTATTTTTTGCTATTTTTGGAAACCCGATCTGAAGCGGACACATGAAAAGTTGGAGCCGACTTCAATCTATCAAGGATGATTTTCAAAAGTGCCAGATCAGCTCTAACATATATTTTTCTACCTAACTTTCAACAGATATATTTTCTTGCATGGAGAATCATCCAAGGTACATTTTCAATGGCTATTTCTCACCTAATCTTGGATTAAATGTCTATAAAAAAGGGGATTCGTCAGTTCAAAAATACCAAGATAGAAAAGGAAGAAAAAGAGGAAAAATATCAAAAAAATCGAGAGAAATCCCTAGTGAAAAAGAGAGAGAAAAATCTCTGAGTCCAAGCCTATCAATCCAAGAGAGATTCAAGAGAAATCCCAAGCCCTAAAAGTTCAAAATCGGATGATTTTCAAAGGAAAAAAGAAGAAGAGCAAAAGCCTTATTTCCTCAACATTCTCTTCAACGAGCTGTGTTCAAGATTCAAAGTTCAATCCTTGCTCATCCATTCAAAAGAGAAGAGGAAAAGAAGAAAAGCTCAACCTCAAATCGCTTCAAATATGCTTTTCTAATCTTGTTTTATTTACATTACATATTTGCTCATTTTGAATTGTTGTTTGCTAATTCAATCAGGGGGATTGAATTAGTTGAGGTAGTTTACCTCGGGGACAAGCTAATTTAGCTTGGGTTAAGGTTTTGTGCTGTGAACCTGTGAAAACCAGCTGGATTCATTGTGACCCCATGTAAAACAATAAGTTAGGGTTGTGAGCTTGTAAAACAGCTCAACTGTAATCAGAAGATTATAGTGTGGACCCAAGAGTTGCTTGGGAGTGGACGTAGGTGTGGGATACACCGAACCACTATAAATCTTTGTATGTTTGTCGTGCTTTTCTCTCTCTCTCATTTACATTGTGTTCATTACTTACTGCATCACTTCACTTGTGCACTTAATCCTTGTGAAATTGGTTTTAATTTTTAATTGTTAAATTTTTAAAAGAACCCAATTCACCCCCTTCCCCTCTTGGGTTGCCATTTGGGCCAACAATTGGTATCAGAGCTTATGCTCATTTTTATTTGATCTAACAATCAAGAGTTAAAGATCCAAATGGCAACACAAGCTGGTTCATCTTTTGCTGAAGGTCAATCCACTAATAGGCCACCTTTGTTTAATGGCTCTAATTATTCATATTGGAAAGCAAGAATAAGGATTTTCATTCAAGCTTTAGATTATGAGTTATGGAGTGTCATTACAAATGGACCTAGTACACCCACATACATTGTAGATGGTTCAATAGTTCCTAAGCCCGAAAGGGATTGGAATGAGAACAATAGGAAAATGGCTCAGCTTAATGCCAAAGCCATGAATGTTTTATATTGTTCTTTAGATGCAAATGAATTCAACAGAATATCTACATGCATTTCAGCCAAAGAAATATGGGATAGATTGGAAGTTACCCATGAGGGTACTAACCAAGTAAAAGAATCCAAAATTAACATTCTAGTGCACAAATATGAATTGTTTAGCATAGAACAAACTGAATCAATCACATGCATGTACACTAGATTCACAGATATTGTTAATGGTTTGAAAAGTCTTGGTAAGACTTGTACTAATTCTGAATTGGTGCGCAAAATTCTTAGATCTCTTCCAAGATCATGGAAACCAAAAGTAACTGCAATCCAAGAAGCCAAAGACTTGAATGTTCTACCTTTGGAGGAGCTACTTGGATCCTTAATGACCCATGAGCTGACAATGAAGCAGCATCAAGAGGAAGAAGTCAAGAAGAAAAGAACCATAGCATTCAAGGCTGCAGAAAATGAAGAGCAGCAGTAAGGAAGAAGAAGATGATGATGAAACAACTCTCCTTGCAAAGAAGTTTAGGAAGTTTATGCAAAGAAGGAGACCCTTCCACAAAAGAAAATCAGGAATTAAAATGGAAGGAGAAAAGAAAAAAGAAAAAGATAAATAAAAAGAATCCTTGACATGTTATGAATGTAAGAAGCCGAGGCATTTTCGATCTGAATGTCCTCAACTAAACAAGGGTTACAAGAAGAAGAAGAAGGCCGATGTTGTAACATGGAGTGATAGTGAAGAATTTTCATCCGAAGAAGAACAAAAAGAGGTTGCAAACATATGCTTCATGGCGAATGACGACAACGAGGTAAGTTCTGAAACTACTTATAATGATTTTATATTTGATGAATTATATGATGCTTTCAATGAGCTAGTTAGTGATTTTAAGGTTTTGAGAATGAAAAACAAATCTTTGAAAACTAAAAACTTAAATCTTTTTAAAGAGAAAAATGAACTAATTCTTGAGGTCAAAAATCTAAAACCTGAAAATGAAGTTTTACTAAAAGAAAAGGAATCAATTTTTAATGAAATAATTAATTTGAAGAAAGAAATTGATAAATATAAGAATATTATTGACAGATTTATATAGTCCAGAAAAAATAAATTTACTTTTAAGTTATCAAAGAGCTATTTTTGATAAAGCCGGATTAGGTTATAGACCTCACATGAAACAAAAATTTGTAAATAATTTCTTTATTAAGAAAACAGTCAAAAATGATGTTTCATGTTATTGCTGTAATAAAAAGGGACATAAATCATATGAATGTAATTTTAGAAAATCTAATAAGAATTTAATGCTTCAAAGTAAGAAAATATGGGTTCCTAAAGGAACAATATTTATTGCGACTAACCATGAAGGACCCAAGAAAGCTTGGGTACCTAAACAAAAGATTTGATTATCTTGCAGGAGTGTCTTGCGGCCAAAGAATCAAAACGAAAGTGGTATCTTGATAGTGGCTGCTCAAGGCACATGACGGGTGACGAGGAGCAATTCATCACCCTTGAAGATAAAAGAGGAGGAGTTGTTACTTTTGGAGACAATGGCAAAGGCCAAATTATGGGATTTGGTAAAATTTAAATAACTCTATCCACTTTTATAAAAATATTTTATATGTTGTTGGTTTAAAGCATAATTTAATTAGCATTAGCCAATTGTGTGATAAAGGTTTCAAAGTTTCCTTTAAGCTTCTATTTGCATTATTTCTAATCCCATTGACAATAGCATTATATTTGTTGAAAATAGAAATGACAATGTATACTTAATTGATTTAGACAATTTGTCTTCTAGTAATCGTTGCTTAATTGTTGATAATGCTAAGGTTAATGAGATCGGATGGTTATGGCATCATAGATTATGTCATGCAAGCACACACCTAATTTTAAAATTAATTAGAATGAATTTAGTTAAAGGACTTCCAAAACTAGATTTTGAAAACAATAGAATTAATGATGCATGTAAATTTGGAAAATAAACTAGAAATTCTTTCAAATCCAAGAATATTGTTTCAACTACTAGGCCACTTGAACTACTACATATGGACCTTTTTGGACCTACTAGAACCACTAGTGTAGGAGGAAAAAAATATGGTCTTGTGATAGTTGATGATTATTCTAGATACACTTGGGTATTATTTTTAGCTCACAAAGATGAGACTTTATCGATATTCCTGAAATTTTTTAAGAAAGTTACAAATGAGAAAAACACTGCCATAGTGTCGCTTAGAAGTGATCATGGCACAGAATTTGAAAATCATCAATTTAAAAATTTCTGTATTGAAAATGGCATTCATCATAATTTTTCTGCACCTAAAACACCACAACAAAATAGAGTAGTAGAAAAAAAATAGAACATTAGAAGATATGGCTCGTACCATGCTATGTGAAAGCCAACTCCCAAAGTACTTATGGGCAGAAGCTATAAACACAGCATGTTACATCCTTAATAGAGCTTTAATTAGGCTAATTCTTAAGAAAACTCCCTATAAACTATGACATAATAGGAAACCTAACATTAGTTATTTTCAAGCATTTGATTGTCGATGTTTTATTCATAACAATGGTAAGGACAATCTTGGGAAGTTTGACACCAAATCCGATGAAGGTATATTCTTAGGTTATTCAACATCTAGTAAAGCATATAGAGTATTCAATAAGAAATATTTAATTGTAGAAGAGTCAATTCATAATATTTGATGAGCCTTTAGCATCAAGTTCTGAAAAGATTGATGATGAGGAAGATACAATTTTGCTTGAAAGAGATATTGAAAAATTAAATATAGATGTATCTTCAGACCATGAACAAAAAGCTAAAGATGATGACTCACCTAAGGATGATGTTATTGATACTACTCGTAATGATGTAGATCTACCTAGAGATTGAAGATATGCTTATGGTCATCCAAAAGATTTAATTATAGGTGATCCATCTTAAGGAGTTAGAACTAGATCATCAATAAGGAACATCAATAATCATCTTGCATTTGTGTCTCATATAGAACCCAAAACTATTGAAGAAGCTGAAAAAGATAGTAATTGGATGTTAGCTATGCAAGAATAATTAAATCAATTTACTAGGAATAATGTATGGACCTTAGTTGATAGACCCAAAGGTCATTCTGTTATAGGATCTAAATGGGTATTTAGAAATAAATTAGATAAAAATGGTATAATAATTAGAAATAAAAGCTAGATTAGTTGCAAAAGGATATAATCAAGAAGAAGGAATTGATTTTAATGAAACTTTTGCACCTGTAGCTAGATTAGAAGCAATTAGACTATTACTTGCATTTGCATGTCATATGAACATTAATTTATTTTAAATGGACGTTAAAAGTGCATTTTTAAATATTTTTATAAATGAGGAAGTTTTTGTAGAACAACCACCAGGTTTTGAAAATCATGAATTTTCAAACCATATTTTTAAATTACACAAAGCACTTTATGGTTTAAAACAAGCACCTAGAGCATGGTATGATAGATTAAGCAAATTTCTAATTGAAAATAATTTTTCTAGAAGAAATGTTGATAAAACCTTATTTTTGAAAAGAAAAGATAAAGATTTATTAGTAGTACAAATTTATGTAGATGATATTGTATTCGGTGCTACTAATAATCTTTTGTGTCAAGAATTTGCAAAGTTAATGTAGGGTGAATTTGAGATGAGCATGATCAATGGGAGAACTCAACTTCTTCTTAGGACTTCAAATCAAACAAAAAGCGAAGAAATTTTTATCAACCAAACAAAGTACATAAAAGAAATTCTCAAGAAGTTTGGTATGGAACAAGTCAAACCTCTCGGAACACCAATGAGTCCTTCATGCAAGTTAGATAAAGATGAAGATGGTAAGCCTATTGATCAAAAATATTACAGAGGTATGATCGGTTCACTACTTTACTTAACAGCAAGTAGACCTGATATTATGTTTGCGATATGTTTATGTGCACGATATCAATCTGAATCAAAAGAATCTCACTTAATTGCAGTAAAAAGAATACTTAGATATCTAAATGGAACTAAAATGTAGGATTATGGTATTCTAGAGACTCGACATTAAATTTGATTGCATATTCTGATTCTGATTATGCTGGTTGTAAATTGGATAGAAAAAGTACAAGTGGTGCATGCCAATTTTTAGGAAGTAACTTAATCTCTTGGTTTAGCAAAAAGCAAAATTCAGTTGCATTATCAACTACTGAAGCTGAATATGTTGCAGCTAGAAGTTTGTGCTCAAATCCTTTGGATTAAGCGACAACTTGAAGATTATGGTATAACACTTGATAAACACTAATTAAATGTGATAACACTAGTGCAATAAACTTAACTAAAAATCCTATACAATACTCAGGAACTAAACACATTGAAATTATATATAATTTTATTAGAGAACATGTAGCTAATAATGACATTTGTCTTGATTATGTTTGTACTGATGAACAATTAGCTGACATTTTTACAAAACCCCTAAGTGAAGAAAGATTTTGTTATCTTATAGGAGAATTATGAGTCTGTGACCCATTGGAATGATTTTTAAATCTCCTAGGAATGATCATCTAGAATTTAATCACTTTTCTTAATTTTCTTATAATTTTAAGGATAATTTATCTAGATATTTGAGCCCATTGATTCACCACATTCCAAAGTTGATTTATCTAAAATTTGATGACAATCCGGACAAGTTTCAGATTCTTTGAAACTCTTTTTTTTTCTGAAACTGTCTTGAGCCGACACCTGCCTTTCTAGAGTCGACTCCACTTTGGGCGATGACTGTATTAGCGACCTGGAGCCGACATCTCGCTTTGCGGGAGTCGACTCCAAGTGGTCCTAGGTTGATTTATCTAGGGCAGTGTCGATACCTCTCTCATTCCAAACGTCTCCAAACTTTTCCAAATCCTTTCCAACTCTTCCCAAAACCCAAAATTTCTCAAATCCTTCATTCTCTAGCACTCAATGGCACCTAAACGTAGGGGATCTATGTTCGGTGGACCGGTTACGACGGGAAAATAGACCGTGAGGCATCCGGTGCGGCAGCCTTCGCCAAGTTTGTCCTCCTCTTCGTCTGCATCCACACCGAGCGCCATCCCTAGCCCTTTTTTGCCTTAGGTAGACACCTTAGCCGGCCGTGTGATTACCATGGGTAGGAAAATTGATTTTCATTTCTTTGAGGCCGAGGGTTTTTCAATTGGGCGGCAGTTAAAGGAGTTAAGTTGGGAGAAAGTTTGCTCTCTTGATGTACCTACTTACCCCGCTTTGGTTAAGGAGTTTTACCATAATTTGTTGAGAGGAGATGGAGGTCTTGTAAGTTTTGTTAGAGGAAAAAGAATACATTTGACTTCAGAGATTGTTGGAAACCTTTTAGAAATTCTTGTTGTTGGACTAATAGCAAATTCCCATAGTGAGAGATCAGGAGCATTATTAAAAATGCTAGGAAGGAAAGTTACAGAATTTGAAGAGGTTAGGGCAAACCAATTGCCCCCTAGAGCTCAGATTATTACATAATATTTGTGGTCGGATTTTATTCCCAAAGATCGGTATATTTGAGTATGTCTTGGAGCGAGACATTGTGATCATGGATAGTGTTTTGACAGGTCAGCCAATAAATTTAGCTAGTATGATGATATGGTATATGGCTGAGGCTGGTAGCAAGAAGAGATCAACTTTGCCTTACGACATGATTTTGACATTAGCATTTTAGAGCCAAGGGGTAGTTATTTCAGACAGTGGACCCATGAAGAACTTAAGGCACACAGATTATTATAGTATTGCCACTATGCATCGTATGGGGTTCATGAAGGTGAATGGTAATTGGGAAAGAAAGGGACACCTAGAGGACAGGGCAGCTGATACTGGAGCTACTGCACCATCCGAGGCTGAACCGTCCATGAGGCATCCTTCACCTGAGCCCAGTAGATCATCACCACCATCAGCACCTACACCAGCACCTGCATATGTTTCTGTTCCTACTTCTGGATTTTCTTCAATTCAAATGGAGTAGCTAAAGGAACTCTTTGCTTGTCATGAGGAAAGAATGAAGATTGAATTTGATAATAGACTTATGAGTATAAGAGAGTTGTATTACTCCTTGGAAGATAAAGTAAACAGAATTGAATCATCCTTTGGAACTTCTTCTGAGGCCTTGAAATGTGATTTAATGCAAATTTTTGAGAAGATCAAGGACATTGGAGGAGATTCTGAAACATATTCAAAGTGTAATGCTGAGCTACAAGAAAAAGTCACTGTTGTATCTGCTTTTGTTGAGAGGAAGCTAAATGATTTTATAAAGATACAAGGAGAGGGCATGGGAAAGATCTTAGAAGAGCTTAAGAGACTTCTTAGATTTTCTTAGATTTTGATGTTTAGTTTGCTTTATGATGTAATTTGATTTTGTTTGCATTTTGAATAATGTAATGAAGTTTAGTGAAATGAACATTTTGTTATAATGTTTCAGTATTCATTGAATATCATACTTGAATTTTGATATTAAGTTGCTTGAATTTTAAGCTAACCTTTGATGTTGATGTTTAATTGTTCAACTCCTATGTTTGATGTTAATTTAAGCTATACGAACCTTCTTCTAAGACCTTTTTGTTGATTACAAAAAAGGGGAGAGAAGAGTGTATATGCATAAAGATAAGGGAAAGAAGAGATATTGTATATGCATGTACAATGGTAAAAGATAATGAAGATAATATATGTTAAATGAACATTTATATCAAAAGGAATTAAGATATGCAGTAAAGTTTCAATAAACTTAACATATGCACACACATAGGGGGAGCTTAACCTTAATTTTAAAATGTTTTGTCAATTATGCATTAATTGATTATGCATATACTCAATGTTTTTGTCATCATCAAAAAGGGGGAGATTGTTAGGAAATTATTGAGAAATTATTTATCCAATTATTAATTTTGATGATTAACAAAAGTCATGAGTATATCCCTGGTGTTTCTGATAATTTTGATAAGTGTTTCAGGAATTAAGATCGGTTATTTATCCAAATGGTACTTAGAAATTAGTTTTGAATTGAATTTCAATGGAATTTATTTAAGTTCAGAACTTGGAGCCAACACCCTAACAGACTCAAGCCGACTCCAGAGCGTATCAGAACAGTTCAATATTTTTGGCACGGTTCAGAGTCGATGCCTAGAGTTTTGGAGCCGACACATGAAGTTTCGGAGCTGACACATGGATTTTGGAGCCGACTCTAACATGAGTTACAGAGACTATGTTTTCGGAGCAATTCTTGGAGCCGACACTTCAGAAATAGGGAGCCGAGTCCAGTCAGCAGTGAGTCGACACTTTGCAAAGTCGGAGCCGACTCCATGACGGATTATTTTTTGCTATTTTTGGAAGCCTGATCTGGAGCCGACACATGAAAAGTTGGAGCCGACTCCAACCTGTCAAGGACGATTTTTAAAAGTGCAAGATCAGCTCTAACGGATATATTTTTCACCTAACTCTCAATGGATATATTTTATTGCATGGAGAATCATTCAAGGTACATTTTCAACGGCTATTTCTCACCTAATCTCGGATTAAAAGTCTATAAAAAAGGGGGATTCATCCGTTCAAAAATACCAAGACAGAAAAGGAAGAAAAAGAGAAAAAATATCGAAAAAATTGAGAGAAATCCCTAGTGAAAAAGAGAGAGAAAAATTTCTGAGTCCAAGCCTATCAATCCAAGAGAGATTCAAGAGAAATCCCAAGCCCTAAAAGTTCAAAATCAGAGGATTTTCAAAGGAGAAAAGAAGAAGAGCAAAAGCCCTATTTCCTCAACATTCTCTTCAACGAGCTGTGTTTAAGATTCAAAGTTCAATCCTTGCTCATCCATTCAAAAGAGAAGAGGAAAAGAAGAAAAGCTCAACCTCAAATTGCTTCAAACAGGCTTTTCTAATCTTGTTTTATTTACATTGCATATTTGCTCATTTAAGGAGCTATTAATTTCTGTAAACTTCATTTTGAATTGTTGTTTGTTAATTCAATCAGGGGGATTGAATTAGTTATGGTAGTTTACCTCGGGGACAAGCTAATTTAGCTTGGGTTAAGGTTTTGTGCTGGTGAACCTGTGAAAACTAGCTGGGTTCGTTGTGACCCCGTGTAAAACAACAAGTTAGGGTTGTGAGCTTGTAAAACAACTCAACTGTAATCAGGGGATTATAGTGTGGACTCAAGAGTTGTTTGGGAGTGGACGTAGGTGTGGGATACACCGAACCACTATAAATCTTTGTGTGTTTGTTGTGCTTTTGTCTCTCTCTCATTTACATTGTGTTCATTACTTACTGCATCACTTCACTTGTGCACTTAATCCTTGTGAAATTGGTTTTAAGTTTTAATTGTTAAATTTTAAAAAGAACCAAATTCACTCCTCCTCTTGGGTTGCCATCTGGGCCAACAATGATAATAACAATAGTAAATAAATAAATAAATTAAAATAATATGATCATAATTTATCTGTTTATTTTCACTTATTCTATGCCATCTCTCAAGATAGAAGGTAGAATAATCCTCATTTTCTCCCTTTTTCTAAATGTATTTTCTGATGTATAGCCAAATATATCTCTAAAATGGGTAGATGGATTACAATTTTGATGAACAAGACTTTCTAGAGTATATATGGTAACGTAACTTATCTCTCCCAGTAATTATATTCAAAATTATTTTAATAATATATAAAGGTCTTAAAATTAAGCATGACAATGAGACACTTTGATGAGCTTAATTAAAAAAAAACTAGTTTATTGTTTGGATCATAATTTTTTTCTTATATAATAATTTAAAATGCATTCAATATAGCCAATATCTTCATCCCTGAAATGATCCTTTGCTCAACTAATACATATCATCACCAAAGAGTTAAGACTCCTTTTCAGTACATACATACCATACATTAACAGGTATTATGCACGTAATTATGAAGATCTCATATATCCATTTTATGAAATTATAAGATGCAATTCTTATTCTAATATATTGTAAGAACCGTTAAGTTTGCATATGAGATTCATTATCATTATCTTCATGTTTGCTCTAATAATTAATCGTTGTCTTTCTTAGAAATAGGTAAAGGAGGAGGGTTGCGTTAGATAGCTGACAGATAGTATTAAACTCCATCAAATCTCCTAAAACATGAATATACTAAATTAAACTATGCGAAGGATTAGAACATCCCCATTAATTTGAATATCAACTTAGTTCTAAATAGAGCAGAATGAAGGAAGCAAATTCATATAGCCAACCCCATGTAGTTGGAAAAAGGCCTTA
Organism: Calamus simplicifolius; assembly: GCA_900491605.1. Taxonomy (NCBI): domain Eukaryota; kingdom Viridiplantae; phylum Streptophyta; class Magnoliopsida; order Arecales; family Arecaceae; genus Calamus; species Calamus simplicifolius. The sequence goes on along the minus strand of UESW01001792.1, from coordinate 1,796 downwards.
GGGATGGCAACGGCTCGGAGATAATCCGGGGCGGCCTCTATCGGCCCTCATCCCCATTAGAAAAAATGTCTCTGTTCCCATCCCGTTAAGCCATTATAGTTAACAAGACGGGAACGGAGATACCCGATCGGATAAACGAGTACCCACTGGATATCCATTTAGTTGTTTATATAAAAATTTATTTTATTAATTTTATAATTTATTAAAAAATTAAAAAAATACTAATAGATTCGGCAGAATAAAAGAGAGAAGAGACATGAAGAATGATTCAAACGTGTTTTACTATATATTTTTATTTATTTTAAATTTTTAATATATATATATATATATATATATAATATATTATATTAAAGCTAACGGGGATGGATGGATAAATGGGGATAGAATACCGTTCAAGGCTGTTTATCCGTTTAGCCGTTAATGAGTAATCCCCGTTACCCATTAAGCCATTTAGACCGAAGATTCTTCGATCTGTTAAAAATGGTACCAACCGGGTAAACGACTAAACAAGAAAAATTGCCATCCCTAAAAGGCCTAGATGAGTTGAGTTGTCTTTCTTATAAATAGGCCTACCAATCAATGGCAGCAAATTAAAAAGCACATAAGATGAGTTGCCTGTTATAATTTTTTTTTTGATGAATATAATTCCACTTTTTAATTGGTGTGCACTTTCAATTTTTTTTTTAAGTTTTAAGAAGAACTAAAAATCTTGCATTTCTCAAAAAAAGAGGTTAAATGTGCCATGGAGATGTTAATTGCATTTCTAATAATCATTGTCCATAGAGATGTTAAATGTGCCAGCCCAACTTAGTATAGGAGCTAGTCCATGGCCCGTGGGCTAGTGCATCTTGCTAGCCTAGCACACTCCTATAGCAGGCCATGCCAACATGTTCCACCCAAGCCTGGAGGCTTAGCATGACATGCGTGATAGCCTGTTATGCAAGCTTATATGCCAACCTGCCTTTTATTTTTTTTTTTTTTTTGAAAATATTATTTAAAGGCCAGAAACCAGGTAATCTTGCAAAAATTATATAAAATAAATTATATGTGGACATTTGTTCAAGGGTTGCAAGTGGCTTGCCATTATAGTCACTTCGTCTCATCGCAATATTGTTCAATCCTTTTCTTCATCTTCTAGTTATTTGAAGGAAAGTTTTCAATTTTTATCTTCATCTTTTGACTGACACCACCTATACCCTAGGTCACCCAAGCTAACTTACCAAGTAATTTTTTTATTTATTATTAGTTTTAAATTTTAAAACTAATTTTATAAAATTAAATAAATTAAATTAGATGTACCTATCTTTTTTAGGGGCTTGTTGTTGGTACGATCCATCACAATTGTTCATCTCATTTGAAACCCAGGACAATAACAGATCGTATCATCTTTTATCTTTGATCTTTTACTCCTCTATTTGGTTACAGAGGATTATTTATCTTCATCATTTATTTACTCTTGCGTCCTATCTTCTACGCCATACTAGTCCTTAAGATAGATCAGCATGCCATTGTCTTGTGCTTCAATTAACTCCTTCTGTAATTAAGTATTTGTACTCAGCATTAAAGTAAATTTTGATGCTACCGTTAAATACCAAAGGAGTTACTAGATCATAAGTCATAGTAAATATAGAATAATTATTCTCATTTATACTTTATTAAGCCAAAATATCAAAATTATCTATTTCTTTCTAAGTTATAAAATTTATAAATTTATTATTTAAATAAAAAAATAATTCATCAGAAGATGGCAAAGCAGCTCTTGATTTTTTAAATTAAAATATTCTATATTTGATTAG
>UESW01001791.1:323180-476844 GCA_900491605.1 Calamus simplicifolius | reverse complement strand
CCACGTGGACCAATCAGAAGAGGTGGTAGCCCACGTAGGCCTTGCTGCACCGGGGGGTGTACAAAGACTTTTCCAAACCAAAATTGCAACAATAGAGCCCAAAGGCAACCAGAAATAACAAATATGGTATAAAAAGAAAATATAAGATCAAACTACCAACCACCTTCTCAAGGCCAGGAGAGGCCAGCTTGCCTCCATACCAGGAAATACGAGCACTACCAATCCAAAAAACAAACGATCTTCACCTCTTGCCTTCAAAATATTCGGCCATGGGGCAACAGCAAAAATAAGTTTCCTTTCAGTGTAATCTCTGCCAGAGTATCTAAAAATCGTCCCCTGAAATTCTCATCCTACTTCTTCTGAAATTTATCTCGTCTCACTCTCACAATCTTGCGGCCAGGCTTGTGACCACCACCATCTCTTCCCAAAGAAAAGATTCCACCAGCAGCTGCTTAGAAATGAAGATGGGTTCAGCGGAATATAAGTATTTGCTGGCTACCAAATTGAAAGCCTGATGGCCCAATGGATGGACCAACGATAAAACCAAACGTAAAGCTTGGTGTTGTAGTTAAATTTGTTTGTTGTCCAAATGTTGGAACCGCAGGAGCAGAAGCCTGTTCAGTGTCAACAACCATCATGCTATAATCTATATTCATTGGATTATTTAATTTTAGGAGATCTGAACCAAAACTAACTGCTAGATTTTGTACTCTGAAAAGTGAGGGAGAGGTGACTGCAGCAGTTCCAGCTGAAGTGAATGAGAATGTAGGCCCTGATGATGTGTCAAATCTAAAAGGTGAACTACCCGAAGAGGGGGCAGACAATCCCAATGAAAATCCTATATAGCAGAACCAAAAGTGAACCAAAAATGGATGATGTGGATGGCACAGAACTAAAATCGAACATATTAGCATCTGTCGGTGGAAAGGAAATGAGTTGCTGTCAGGGCTGAAAGAAGAACCAGCACAAGCAGAAAATAGGAAAGTAGAACCTGAATCAAAAGGGGTTGCTGGAGGAGATAACGTGCTGCTGCAAGAGTTGGAAGAAGACAGTACCAGACGAACTTGAACCAAAAGGTTCTGTCTGCAAAGGGCACACTACCTGCAGAATTGGAAGAAGAACCGATAAAAATGGTACTTGTAGTAGAAGGTTTCGTAACAAGAGTTGCAGACCCAAATAGTGAGCTAGACAAACTTGAAATGAAAGAACTAGCTAGCCCAATTACTTGCTGGGAGGTAATTGGAAGAAGAACCGATAAAGATGATACTTGTAGCAGAAGGTTTCGTAACAGGAGTTGCAGACCCAAATAGTGAGCTACACAAACCTGAAGTGAAAGAACCAGCCAGCCCAATTACCGGCTGGGAGGTATAGGAACTGAACTGACTTGGTGCAAAGTTTGAAACCCCAGTTCCAGATTGAGGCAAAGGGGCAGACAATCCAGATGAAAATCCTATGGATGGCACAAAACTAGAATCGAACATATTAGCCGCTGTCGATGGAAAGGAAGAGTTGCTGCCAGGCAAAGGTTGCTGGAGCAGATGGCGTGCTGGCGCAAGAGCTGGATGAATACACAGTACTAGGTGAACAGGAAAAATGAATATTTATACCAACATGTCCTATCTGTGCAAAGGGTGCATTACCTACAGAATTGGAAGAAGCACCGATACTGGTGGAAGCACACACGATGGTACTTGTAGCAGAAGGTTTCGTAACAGGAGTTGCAGACCCAGCAATTTCTTTCCCTCATGGAGTTGATCTTTCTAGTGATGTGGTTGACATAGGTGGTGAAGTTGTCCGGGAAGAAGTGTTGAAAAAAGCAGCAGCAGAAAAACAAAAGGAATCATTTTTTTTACTTACAGGCCCATTAGATGCTTTTGCCTCAGATCTCTTGCCCAATAGGAAGGCATCATTTTTCACTTACAAGTCTGTCAATGATATTTCCTCGTATCTCTTATCCAATATCAAGGCGGAACCAGGCATGCTTTTGAAGGAAGATCCCAGACACCTCCAAAATTTCAGGATGGTCACTGCTGCATGTTGATATCAACTCAAGTTTATCATTTTCAGTGGAAGCTGTTGGATAAGTTTGAGAAAAAGATAGTACCCGGGATGATCTTATCTATTTGAATTTGAATGTATTTGAGAAGATGCTGTGGCATGCAAGGCACTGTCCTTAAGAGTATATTCGCGCCTCTCGAGATAATATCTCGATGCAGAAGATCAAGCACAACTACCCTCCAGGATACAACAACAAAGTCTTCTAACAGGCATGCACACACCAATGTCAGAAGAGGATGAACAACCGAATGAGTTCCTTCTCTTTGGATAAGTATGGAAGCAAAGGAATGGATCTCTGACTGGATAAGGATGAAGGAATGGATCTTTGGATAAGGATGGAAGCAAAATGAATTGAATCAAATAAAATACCGGCATTGCTTCGAATTTATAAAGAAGCACACACCGGTTGAGAGCGACGAATCAATCTAACGGGAATGATGATTCAGTCCAAAGGTCTATCAACGAAAGACTTATCACGTACGTAGAGACGTATAAGTCAAAAGACTAGTCAACAAATAAAAAGACTTATCCCTACCGATTAATAACGACGTATCAGATAAACGGACTTATCAAGTCAAAAAGGTTTTTAATATTGAAATATACTAGATTTCCAAAATCCCCACTATTTCAATATACAAAAGAAGACAAGACAGACTTTGAAGGAACTTTAAGAATGTAATGCATAAGCCATGGTGTCTATTTGACTATGAACCATGCATAGAGAAAATAAGTGTAATCCATAAAAGGTTGGTGAAACTAAGTTTCTATGAACCAATCCTTCTTTTATTGGATCATTGACTTATAACTCACATTCCATCTCTCAGATTTGGTTGTTCAAGCGGGTTGACATGTTTCGGCCATGCGTCTACCTGGATATTCATGAGTGCTAGAGATCTCACCCAAGTCTCATAGGAAGCGGCCACCACCTCCAACTCATATAGGTGGATTGTCATCAAGTATACACTGCAGTTTTGTATACCACCCAAATTAGGCTATGACATCCATTAAGAACTTCATATATTAGTTCAACCTAAATACTACAGAATACTATCTCACACCATAGAAAGGGATTTCACAATATAAATATTTACGATAGTATACTCCAAGTTGTCCAGTGAATTATTTTCCCATATGAACCTTTTTCCCGGGATCTCCGTTCATGATGGTTGGGTTACCATCACTTCAACTTTTGATCTGGGTATAATCATATTTCCCTCGATGTATTGCTCACAAGCTTTTTGCTTAGAGGCTTAGTCAGACGATCGACCAAATTTAACTCTGACCTTACATAATCCAAAGATATTACTCCATCATTAATAAGCTGCCTCACAATATTATGTCTTAGACGTATATGTCTACCTTCCCATTATAAATTTTATTTTTAGCTTTAGCTATGGCAGCCTGACAATCACAATGTATAGACACAGATGGAGCTGGTCTCATCAGATGGAAGATCTACCAAAAGATTCCTGAGCCATTCGGCCTCAGTCCCAGCCTTCTCCAAGGCAATAAACTCGGATTCCATTAGACTGAGCTATACATGTTTGCTTAGAAGATTTCCATGACACTGCTCCTCCAAGGGTAAACACATATCCGCTAGTGGATTTCATCTCATCAGATCTGAAATCCAGTTAGCATCATAATACCCTTATAATACAATAGGAGTCCACAATATATTAAACCATAGTCATGGTTCCTTTCAAATATCTAAACGCTCTTTGTAATGCCATTCAATGATCCTTTTAGGACATTGGGTATATCTGCTTAGTCTTCCTACAACATAAGCAATGTCAGGTCGAGTGCAGTTAATCAAATATATAAGACTACCAATAATTTGAGCATATTTGGTTTGTAAAACACCATTATTTATCTTTCTAAACACCAACTTCATTATTATTAAAATTTAATTAATTAAGTCACTTTGGTGAACATTAATTAATAATTTAATAATATAGCGCCTTAGATTAGGATGATTTATTTTTTCACATAAATCATGAGCACATTCAATAATAATTAATACAAATGAAAAATATATATATATACTATCAACATAAAGTTAGGAGGAAGTCATAATTGCTTCATCCCATAAGCCAAAACCCTATCTTATCATGCTCATCTCCCCAATCTCCCTTCTCAGAAAGAAAGACAGAAGAAAGAAGAACAGGAAAGAAAGACACATGCCCTCTAACCTCATGCATGAGAGAAAGGAAAGGAAAATGCGAAATCACGACACATTTTTGAAAGAAAAAATCATGGCACATTTTTTTTAAGCCTCAAACCGAAGACCTCAGGTTTAAAACCTTGAGACTTATCCACCATGATTAAATGCAATAATGCCTTATCCATCATGATGAAATGCAATAAAAAATGTACGTTATCTTTTCCCAATTTAGAAGGTCATCCTCTTTTTCATGTTTAGAATCAATCAAAACATATGTTATATTATAAACATCTAATATTGAAAATAATTTCTCTTGCCAATGTTTATAATGGGAACCAGTAAATTGTTCAATCTTGGATGTATCGGGAAAGGACTTAGTAGCAGCAACCATAATAGAGTCCATACTCTACTCTTAAGATTGTTGGATAAGTTTGAGGAAAAGATAGTACCGGATGATCTTATCTATTTAAATTTGAATGTATTTGAGAAGATGTGTGGCGTGCAAGGCACTGTCCTTAAGAGTAGATTCGCGCCTCTCAGAGATAATATCTTGGTGCAAAGATCAGAGCACGACTACCCTCCAGGATACAATAGCAAAGTCTTCTAACAGGCGTGCACACACCAATGTCAGAAGAGGATGAACAACCGAATGAGTTCCTTCTCTTTGGATAAGTACGGAAGCAAAGGAATGGATATCTGACTGGATAAGGATGAAAGAATGGATCTCTGGATAAGGATGGAAGCAAAATGAATTGAATCAAATAAAACACCGGCATTACTTTGAATTTATAAAGAAGCACGCACCGTTGAGAGCGACGAATCAATCCAACGGGAATAATGATTCAGTCCAAAGGTCTATCAACAAAAGACTTATCACGTACGTAGAGACGTATAAGTCAAAAGACTAGTCAACAAATAAAAAGACTTATCCCTACGATTAATAACGACGTATCAGATAAACGACTTATCAAGTCAAAAAGGTTTTTAAATATTGAAAAACACTAGATTTCCAACAGAAGCCAGACCAGAGGAATCTTTGATATGATGATTATCATCATCCAAATCCAAAGATGATGTCTTAACATACTTTCCCTCAAAACCATTAGAACTAATTTTTTCCAGATATGGTGTCACTGAGGTGGAAGCACCTGTAGAGGCACCAGAGAGATTGGAATGAAGGCACCATGGAACACATAGGGACTGTAGATGAGATAGTAGGATTACCAGAACTGGTGCTAGTGACTATGCTAGAAGAGAAACCTGAGGTCACCAGACTATCAGAGAATGTCATGGCTGGAGCAGCAGAAATCATGGATATAGATGAGGTGGGCTTGGTGAATCATTGCTTAGGGTTGGCGCTGTGGAAGCTCCGAAAGCAAATAGGTCTGGTCTTGTTGAACTAGAAAACCCTAAGAAAGCAGCATTTCCAAATGATTTGAACACATCTCCAGCCTTCTGATTACCTCCTTTATCTGGATTTGAACCATCTGGAAGGCTTGATGTAGCATCATTGCTGCAAAACACACCAAGAATTGAATGAACTTCTAAAAAAAATGCATCAAAGAAATGAAGCTGCCAGCATATTAAGAACATCATATTAGATATTATTAAGGCACTACGGTTTCAGATTTTTTCTTCGAATGACGTAGCAATAGAAGGGTTGAAATTGAAGAAAGGTGATTATGATAGATAATAATACTTTCAGAACATCAATGTCTAGTTTCCAGAATTTTGACAGATCATCAATGGCATAAATGAACATGAGATGGTAACAATGAGAATGCTGAGTTTTTGTTCCTAGAAATATAGCAGCACACTAAAGCTTGGTGAAAATCATGCTTTCCAGAGAACAGCAAACACTAGACCAACATAGTTAGAGAAACTTGATGAAAGGAGGATACAAGATCCTTGCATGACAATGTATAGCATTCTCCCAATGCTAGATGCATCCATCTAACTACAATATTAATGCAGAACCCCAAAAGTGCATCATTAGAAATCAAAAGTTTTATGAGGTAAAACAAAGCAACTAAATTAATTTTACTATCATATTGTATTTTACCAGTAGACTATAATTATCTTCACAACAGATGATGTTGGATATCTACATCTTTACCCACACTTGCATCCACACTTTAATGAATATACCCAGAATATCATTAAGACACATAACAAGTTTTGTTGCACGTATTCTTTAAAGACACTATTTCTAATAAAAGAGAAAAACAAAACGAAAGAATTAATCCCAATCAAATCAATGCAAATTCTCGATATTCATACAAATGATGACTGATAATGGATCACTCATATTTTGAATCTTCTATAACATTTTCATCCAGACATTAATTAACTTTCTCAGACTATCATTAAGATTATTTTCTTAATGAGATTCCCTGCATGTAATTCTTCAAGGAGGATTTTCTACTTAAAGATAACAATGAAGGATCTATTGAACTATGCATATTTTCAATATTCAAACAAATGATAATAAAACTCTAATTATAATCAGACCTTAAACCAAATTTCAAGCTTGCTGGATTACTAACAACAATCATAGTCGAAGAGAATGTAGAAGATTGTGTTTCTTTGGAGCCAAATTTAAATGTAGGACCAGCAATTTCTTCCTCTTGTGGAGTTGACCTCGCTAGTGATGTGGTTGACAGGTGGTGAAGTTGTCCGAGAAGTGTTGAAAAAAGCAGTAGCAGGAAAACAAAAGGAATCATTTTTTTCACTTACAGGCCCATTAGATTCTTTTGCCTCAGATCTCTTGCCCAATAGGAAGGCATCATTTTTTTCACTTACAAGTCTGTCAAATGATATTTCCTCATCTCTTATCCAATATCAAGGCGAAACCAGGCATGCTTTTGGGGGAAGATCCCAGACACTTCTCCAAAATTTCAGAATGGTCACTGCCGCATTCTGATATCAACTCAAGTTTATCATTTACAGTGGAAGCCAGACCAGAGAAATCTTTGATATGATAATTATCATCATCCGAATCCAAAAAATACTTGCAAGAAAAGGTGAGAAGTACAAAATCAACGTCATCATTCTCCATGATAATCAGAATACATAAACAACAAAATAGTTGCACAAACAATTATACAAAAGACCAAATGCAAGACGACACCTCAGGTGCACTCATCTGGAATGATGGCTTCTTTTGTGAAGAGACAGCAGGAATAACTGAAATAGAAAAATCTACAGACCTCATACCAGGTTTGGCATCTATGGTAGATGCAACAGATGTTTCACTCCATGGTTTTCAGATGTCACTTGAGTTCCTGTAACAGCGAGTTTTAGTAGGCCATTCTCTCCGCCCACTCTTGTTTTGAGAAGTGGAACTTTTGAGGCTTTTCAGATGGGAACTATTAAGAACATCCAAATCATCACTGATTTGCACTTGCACACTACTAGAGGCTGGAGTTTTGGCGCAAAAGAAATCGGGCGACCGCTTGAGTGATCGCGAAGGCACCTTTAGCGACCGCTTGAGGGTGGTCGCGGAAGGTCGCAGAAGGTAGAAAATCGGGCGACCGCTTGAGGGCGGTCGCGAAGGCACCTTTAGCGACCGCTTGAGGGCGGTCGCCGTGGCGGTCGCAAATGCCCATTAACAATTGGTCCCGTCTTCCTCTTTTCCTATTTCGCTGGGATCAGATGTTTTTTCCTCCCTGCCCCTGGTGCCGTCGTCTCTAATCTTCTCCCTCCGTCGTCTCTTCTTCTCCCTCCGTGCTCCTCTCTCTCTCTCTAAAGGTACGTCTCGCTGTCGCCCCCCTTGGTTGTTAAATTATTTCCCCTATTCTAGGGCTTGTGAGATTGCGCGGCTCGCGAAACCCTAGTTGTCCCTGGAGGAAGAGGGAGATAAAATAATAATTAACGCTCCAAACTACAAGAGAGAGTCGGTCCGGTCATTGGCGTGGAATCCAAGCTCTGCTTCTTTCCCTCTCTTTCTCTCTCCATCTCTCTCTATTAGCCGAGCTAAATCGAAGAAAGCATCGGAGGTTCCATCTCTAGCGTTTGGATTTGAAACAATCATGAGGTTAGCTGTTGTTAAAGAAAGTTTGGTTTTGTGTAATTTATACATATACCTGTTCTCACGAATAAGAATGCCATACTATTTTGCAATCTTTAATGTGGTTACATGGTAGGAAAAAAATGCACTTTAGTTCACTATCTTTTGTAAATAATAGCATTACTAGAAGTCCTACAAATCTGTGGAGCTGGTATGTTGAGGGTTATTGGGCTGAAACTATATTCCATGCCCAAGGATGACCTCCAGGGAAAATCTGGATGGGTAAGTCCTGGTTGGACTTCTTGGCAGTTTCATTTTACTTCAGATTTGGTGTAGCATATAACCTTTCATGATTAACCACTAAGATTTGGTGTAGCATATAACCTTTAACTTGTTCGTGTTATGTCTAACTCATTCAAGCTTGTCATTAACACATGTTGTTATGCATTACAGGACACACATTGATGAGCTCAAACGGGACATGCCTCGTGCGACAGATAATCAAATTTGGTAGTCCCATTTTCAATCATTTCACGATTGGTTCAAGAATTATGTATGTATAGATATGGTTGTATGTGTATATGGTTGTATGTGCTTCAATTTGTTCTTATCATATTAGTTTTACACAGCTTTATTCAATGATTACGTGAATTCTGTAGGTGTACAATTTACGACGAACTAATGAAGGTACTTTGACTGATGAAATGAACCAACTGGCTGATGGTCCGTTTACAACGGCACGACGTTACACAACTTGTGATGTCAATGGGTTTCGATTTCGCGTCAAAGAAGTAGATGAGAAACGAGCAACACAAAATAGTGGTCTAGGGTGTCCTTCTGTCGATGCAGGTTATTATTATGGCCAGTTGAAAGATATCATTGAAGTTATATACAGTCACGGATTAAAATTTTTGTTATTCAAGTGTGACTGGGTCGATCCAATCCGTGGGACTAAAGTTGACAAGTATCAATTTACGTTGGTAAATTTAAACAATTTGTTATATCGAGATGAGCGAGTAAGTAATGAACCCTACATATTGGCCAGGCAAGCTGAGCAAGTTTACTATGTTAGAGATCCCATGAATCCTAACTGGCAAGTTGCAGTTAAAATGTCAAGGAGGGGGGTGTATCAAATTGAAGATAATGAGCCAGATATTGATGCATTTGCTCAGCAAGTTCTTGACCAAAATGTAATATTTCAACGTGATGAGGATGTCAACTGGGTTAGAGAGACCGTTGAAGGAGATACTATCGACTTGCATGACCAATGAAGTGTTATCTCCTTTTTTCCTTCTCAATTTTGCTTAAGAATATGTTTGACTTTTTGTTTACGAATGGTTTTAGTTATTACGTGCAATTTATTTATCTTATGAACATATAAACAGATATGTCTGGACGTAAGAGGAGAGAGCGTCCACGCACGATGCACGAGTTTTTACGTCATAGCCAGGCTCGTACGCCGACGAGGGAACCTAGTCGATGGATGCCTACGGACCATGATCCACAGACACCCTTAGTGGGTCCCCCCGTATCGACACCTGCACCGGCACGATTTAGATCTCCCCAGTCCATGCCAGTAGGGCCTTCTCCATCTACAGTTGGTGCATCGACCTCCACACATATTGGTATAATTTTATTTTTATGTTTAATAATTATATAAAATAATTTCAGTTTTATTTAACTAATAAGTTTATTGTTTATAGCTTCTACTACGACGAGTTCATCTTCCAGTAGGGGTAGGGGCCCAGCTAGAGGGATTCCTTCATGGAATGCTGGTACCCGTTATGATGTACAATTTGACGACACATTTCATCTAGTTGGAGAAGGGGCTCGCCCATTTATCAGCCAGTTGGGGCATATGGTTCGAGACCCACATAGATTTCCCCTGACTATGCTTGATTGGACTGCTTTTCCTCAGGATACGATAGATCGACTCTGGGGGGAGGTTAAGGTAAGCCGCTGAGTTCTATCTTAGCTTCAAGGTTATTATACGATGTATCAATTTAGTACATACCTTGACTACTAAAATTTCTTGTCCTACACAGGACAATTTGAGGTCATGTCCTGATGATTTTCGTCCAGTTTGCTTGGCAAAGTGTCGAAAGTTATGGAAAGACCACAAGAATAAGGTAAAGAAAGAGCATTGGGAGAAGAATGTGGACGACCCAGACCTTCTTCAGTGAGTCCCAGGGGCGTTCTCCCCGCACAGTAGACTGAGTTGGTCCGTACTGGTCGAGTGAGAAGGCAAGGGTGAGTAGTTCAACCTATTTTTTGTTAAATTCATATGAAACATTCGGTGTAAACTTATAAACACGACCCAAAATGAATGCAGGAAGAGGCAGAGCAAAATTCTCAAAATCGCTCGATGCAGGGCCCTATTCACAAGCTTGGGACTCGACACGTTACGCAAATCCGGCACGAGGTAAACTGTTACGTTAGACCATACGTGTTTTGATTGTTGACGTAGTTTGTATTCATATATGTAGATGACATGATTTATCCTTCGACAGTTACGTGAGCGGGGTGCACCCACCGACCGGATGTCTGTGTGGATAGCGAGTCGCAGGCTCGACCATCCTGAGGTTGCAGCTCTTGTAGTAAGTATTTACCTTTACGTAATACTTTTTTTAACCTATTATAAGATTTATTGATTTACTATTCTAATTTGGTTGCTTTCTTGCATACAGGCCCAGTTTGAGGCTCGATTGGCCGAGCTGCCAGAGGAGGAGCGACAGGTAGTTGCTAGGCGGGATGAGATATTCCACACCATCATAGGCCAGGATGGGCACGGATACACACTTACATACAGCACGGGCATACCACGTTCGACTATCATGCGAGTGGAGTCATCCGATGTAGTTCATCCCCGGGCTCACGCCTGCGAACTGATGAGGAGGTGGCTGATCTGATCCAGTCTCTTCACCAGCAGATGGATGCGCGTGTCGAGGATCTTCGGGCGAGGATGGAGGTTGCGATGCAGGACGAGGTGCAGGCTCAGGTGCAGGCATTTAAGGTAGAGCTACTGCAGCGACTAGCTCAGAGTGGTCTCCCTATAGCTAATGATTCAGATCCACCGATTCATACTCAGGTTCATAATTGCGGACATCTGTATTTAAATTTAATTTAATTACTTTTAAAATATATATTATTTATTTCTGTTAATCATATACTGTAATATTGTAGGCCCCAGACACTGGCAGTGGTCACTAGGCGAGACATGAGTCAGTTGGTGAGGGCACGCCTGATCCAGTAGGCTCAAATGAACAGAATCGGGTATGAGTTTATGAATATGTTTTAAGTTTATTAATTTCTAAATAATCTAAGTATATGTGAAAGAATGTATCGTACTCCATTTTAAACCGTATCTATAAATTCCTTATTATTATTTATGTACATTAAAATAAAGACACTTAGTGACCTGTAGGAACAAACAGAGCATGATTCGGACACTCGAGGGGCCCGAAATAGGACAATGTACGTTTAAGTTGAAACTTAAAACTTAGAAAACCAAACTTGGCCTCTAACGGCCCAAACAGAACATACGAGGTCCGATGATCATCAAACTTGAGGAGCACGACCTCTAGGCCATTAGTGACCTGTAGGAACAAACGGTGCATGAATCGGACGCTCGAGGGGCCCGAAATAGGACAATGTACGTTTAAGTTGAAACTTAAAACTTAAAAAACTAAACTTGGCCTCTAACGGCCCAAACGCAGCATACGAGGTCCGATGCTCGTCAAACTTGAGGAGCATGACCTCTAGGCCATTAGTGACCTGTAGGAACAAACGGCGCGTGAATCGGATGCTCGAGGGGCCCGAAATAGGACAATGTACATTTAAGTTGAAACTTAAAACTTAGAAAATCGAACTTGGCCTCTAACAGCCCAAACGCAGCATACGAGGTCTGATGCTCATCAAACTACTTGAGGAGCACGATCTCTAGGCCATTAGTGACATGTGGGAACAAACGACACATGAATCGGACACTTGAGGCAGATAGAATCGTATAGAATGATTTTATTTTCAAAATTTTGAATTGTATAACTTTTAATATTTATTTTACATAATTATATTTAATTATATTTATATTTTATTGACTAATAAATTTAATTTTTTGTTTCAGGTTGATTGACTGGTGCTGCATTGGGACTACTGTCTTCTTTATGTTTTTTTCTAGGAAATTGTATTAGATTTTTTTTTTTTGGATTGAAAATCAAAGACATTGCATATTTATATTAGCTTATACTTTTATTGTGTGTGTATATTTTAATTTTAATATTTAGTTTATATAATTTTGTAAAATAGGTACAGGTACCCAAAAAAAATTCAATAACAAAAAATAAAATGGATTAGAAAAATAACAAAATCTAGTATTAGCGACCGCCTAGGCGGTCGCAAATGGCTATTGCTAATGATGCATCAGACCAGAAAATAGAAAACAAAAAAAATATAGTAGTAGCCTCCGCTAAGGCAGTCGCTAATACTCTAGCAGAAGCTCATCGCTAAAGACTTTTAGTGACCGCTTTTAACCTTTAGTGACTGCCATTGGCGGTCGCTACAAGTGTTTTTTCTACTAGTGGCAGAAACGTAGATGAATCTACATCCCCCATGCTCTTGAAAGCCCGTCCATGTAATAACATGTTATGTGTTAGCTTAGATGGTGATTCATCCTTGCTGATAAAATTTCATTCAGATGAATTCTCTTTTGGTGATGGCATTTGTTTATCAAGTTGTTGAAGTATTTTCCTGGCCATCTCGCTGGACTGGGGAGGAATATGAATGACACTTGCTAAAGGAATTCTATCATATCCACTTTCTGTGATATGACTAATCCCGCGTCGTTAGAATAAAATGTAACAGCAGCTAATGGAGACCACCATATCTCGACCCCGAGACCCCCCTTCGGTCTCGGGGTGCACCAGCATTATCTCACCTCCGGGACCCCTCGGTCTCGGGGTGGGATCACCATATCTCGACCCCGAGATCCCCTCCGGTCTCGGGGTGCATCAGCATTGTCTCACACCCGAGACCCCCTCCGATCTCGGGGTGGGATCACCATATCTCAACCCCGAGACCCCATCCGGTCTCAGGGTGCACCAGCATTGACTCACCCCCGAGACCTCCTCCGGTCTCGGGGTGGGATCACCATATCTCGACCCCGAGACCCCCTCTGGTCTCAGGGTGCACCAGCATTGTCTCACCCCCGAGACCCCCTCCGGTCTCGGGGTGGGATCACCATATCTCGACCCTGAGACCCCCCGCTGGTCTCAGGGTGCAACAGCATTGACTCACCCCCGAGACCCCCTCCGGTCTCGGGGTGGGATCACCATATCTTGACCCCGAGACCCCCCCTCCGGTCTCGGGGTGCACCAGCATTATCTCACCCCGAGACCCCCACCGGTCTCGGCATGGGATCACCATATCTCGACCCCGAGACCCCCCCTCCGGTCGGGGTGCATCAGCATTATCTCACCCCCGAGACCCCCACCGGTCTCAGGGTGGGATCACCATATCTCGATCCCGAGAGCCCCTCCGGTCTCGGGGTGCACCAGCATTATCTCACCCTCGAGACCCCCACTGGTCTCGGGGTGGGATCACCATATCTCGACCCCGAGACCCCCCTCTGATCTCGGGGTACACCGGCATTATCTCACCCCCGGGACCCCCTCCGGTCTCGGGGTGAGATCACTATCTCTCGACCCCGAGACCCCCTTCGGTCTCGGGGTGCGCAGGCATCATCAGCGTTTAGTACGCGGACCAGCCTTGGAACCAAACGACAGCTCTGGGCCACCTGGCGCACCCACGTGACTCTCCGTGCTCCATGTGACTCTCCGTGCACCCATGGCTGCTTGCGGCCATGCCTCATAACGGCGTATGGTACACTGCATGTTCCAGTGTGTGACTGTGCCCTGTTATGGAGTATGACTCACTACCACTTGCAACTGTGCGCGGTCATGTCAAGCAACGGCGTGCACCAAATACAACCGCGGCTGCTAGACACGTGTGACACCATGTTGACAGGTATCGCGGGACGCTTCTGGCACGCACAATGATGGTACGACGGCAATATTTCGAAACAGTAAGATGGGATATTCGGACAGGTATAAAAACACATGCCCGCACTGTAAGTAGGGATTTGAACTCTGGTTTTCTAGCATTCTTCCTCCTAGCAAAACCCTAACTATCTCAGCTCCTTTCCGCTGAGCGGTTCTTGTCTGAGCCTGAGTAACTGACTTGAGCGTCGGAGGGTCCCCACCGAAACAACGGTCTTCGAGGACTTTTCTTATAGTGGTTCGGAGAGAAGGACGTCCGTCTTCACCGACGTTTGAAGAAGGTGACTTGGTGCCATCAGATTGGCGCGCCAGGAAGGGGGAGGAAAGAGAAAGACATCGAACCAGCAGTCTACATTCCCTCTCTTCAAGCTCTTGAAGCCATGGTGGCGACCCGAACGAAGGGAGTTTCTGCCGGTTGCACTGGGGGGCAATGCCGCGGGGCCGGTCCACCCACGGAGGCCCCCCGGCTCTTGCAGCCAGTATTCCGGAGCTGCTACACCCCCGGGAGGCAGGGCCTTCCGCTCCTTAGGTCGACGTCCCTGCGCCTACTCTACAACAGTTCAAGAAGATCGATTCACCACCCTGGCCACGCAAGTCCAGTCTTTGGCGGCGGTGGTTCAGGGCCTACAGCACCAGCAGGCGGCCGCGCAGCAACCGAAGCCAAATCCATCTATCCCGGAGGAGATGCAACCCAACAAGCATTCCTCTTGGAGGAGATCGACAGTGCCTGGGGATCGCCACCATCGATCTCCGCCCAAGCCTCACCACCGCGAAGCCTCTAAGAGACACCGGTCTCCTTCCCACCACGCTAGTGTCTCTCCTAAGCGGCGGCACGGGAAGGAGGCGGAGCATCCCCGCCGGCATCGCCGTCCCCGTTCTCTGTCTTTCGAATCTTCGGGAGAGGGCTCTTTTGATGGCTGGATGCCTCGTCGAGCCGAGCATCGACTCGATGAATATAATCAGAGGCTGGAGGAGCTTAGCCATCGGATCACCCACCTGCCGGAAATGGATTATGACAGCCGGCCTCCCTTGTCTCGCCGCATCATGGAGGAGCCTATCTCCACCAGGTTCCGCCTTCCTCAGCTAGATCCATACGACGGGACCACAGACCCCCTAGACCACTTGGAAAGCTATAAAGTTTTCATGCAAGTCCAGGAGGCCACTGAATCGCTCATGTGCATTGCCTTCCCGGCCACCTTGAAGAAGGCCGCTCGAGCTTGGTACTCCCGTCTGCCGCCACGAAGCATCGATTCCTTCCGCCAGTTGGAGAGGGCTTTCTGGCCCATTTTGATGCTTGCCGAAAGATTCCAAGGGTGGCGGACAGCTTCTTGCCGTCCAGCAGAAAAGCGATAAGTCCCTGCGGGACTACATCACTCGGTTTAAAGAAGCAGCTCTGGAGGTCTACAACCTTGAAGACTCGGTGGCCACCTTGGCCTTGAAGCGGGGGCTCCGCCCATCTTGTTTCGCGTACTCCCTTGACAAGAAGCCGCCGGGTTCCTATGCCAAGCTTCTGATCCGGGCCCAGAAGTATATCCGGGCTGACGAGGCCGACTTTTCCCGGCGCGAGGCTGGTGGGAGCGTCCCCAAGAAGCCGGCCCGACCGAAACTTGCCAAAGCTCGCCCCAGGAGAGCTGAGCCTCCTCACCGGCCAGACAACCGCCCCCGAGCCCCTGCGCCAAGAGATGGACCCTACACCCCATTGCTCGCCCCGATATCTTAGATCCTGCTCGAGATTAAAGGGGAGTCCTATTTGCAGCGCCCTCCTCCCATGAACCAGAAGATCCCTCGGAACAAGAACCTCTACTACCGCTACCACCGAGACCATGGCCACGACACCGACGAGTGCCGCTAGCTGAAGAAGGCTATTGAAGACCTTATCCAGCGGGGCCACCTGGGAAAGTTCGTCCAGAGGAACAACCCGGGAACTCCTGGCCCGTCAGCGCCCCCACCGCCGGTGATCGACAATGCCCCGATGGAGAAGACGGTTGCGATGATTTCCTGGGGGGCAGGAGGCCCATCGAAGAGGCCAAGAGGGGAGGGGGAGTCGGAATCTGTAATTCCTTTCTTTGAAAAGGACTTAGATGGGGTAGTGAACAAAAATGATGATAGCGTCGTCGTGTCCATGACGATCACTAAACATCCTGTAAAAAGAATTCTAGTTGATAGTGGGAGTTCTATGGATTTTTGAACTACGACGCTTTTGTTCGCATGAACCTGTCACCTGATCTACTCCGGCCTGTCGCCATGCCTCTGATGGGATTTATGGGAGATTCTGTAAAAGTTGAGGGGGAGGTCACTCTCCCTGTGACGGCTGGCACAGCCCCGTGCCAAAGCACTATTTTCATGAAGTTCTTGGTGGTTCACGTGCCTCTCGCATACAACGCGATCCTTGGGAGGCCCGGGCTCAACCTCTTGGATGCTGTCATATCCACTAAGAGGCTCCTCATGAGGTTTCCCACCAGCAGAGGAGTCGGGGAGATGCGGGGAGAGCAGAATCCACCAATACTTTGCTATCACTTGGCCCCTAGTCCGCAGGGGGTGGCGCCCACACCGGTACCTGAGACGCTGGACCCTCGAGACCTGGAGAGAAGAGGAGAGCCGGCCGAGCGACTACTTACCTTCCCCCTTGGGGAGGACCCAGCAAGAACGGTCCAGATTGGAGCCCTACTCTTAGAGGAGGCTCGTGACTGGCTCCTCACCTTTCTGCGGGCTAATGCGGATGTCTTTGCCTGGTCGGCATCCGACATGCCGGGGATTCCAGAGGAGGTGATTAACCACCAACTTAATATTCGGGCAGGGTGCCGACCTGTCCGACAGAAGAAAAGGAGTTTCGCCCCCGATCGACAAAAAGCCGTGGATGAGGAGGTGCGAAAGCTGCTAGCGACCGGTCACATCCGCGAGGTGCATTACCCAGACTGGCTGGCGAATGTCGTGATGGTTTGCAAGGCCAGTGGGAGCTGGAGGATGTGCATGGACTTCACCGACCTCAATAAAGCGTGCCCCAAGGACAGCTTCCCGCTGCCCCGGATCGATCAGCTTGTGGATGCCACGTCCGGGCATGAAACCCTTAGTTTCATGGATGCGTTCTCGGGATATAATCAGATCAAGATGAACTAGGCGGATGAAGAAGCAACTTCCTTTATCACAGAAAAGGGGATTTACTGTTATAGGGTGATGCCTTTTGGGTTGAAAAATGCCGGGGCCACCTATCAAAGATTGATGAATAAGGTCTTTGAGGACCAGATAGGGCGTAACATGGAGGTGTATGTGGATGATATGCTGATCAAGAGCATCAGTGCAGTTGACCATGTTGCCGACCTCAAGGAGACCTTCAATAACCTGCGCCAGTATCGGATGAGGATTAACCCCCACAAGTGCGCCTTTGGAGTGGTAGCAGGCAAGTTTCTAGGTTTTATGGTAACCCAGCGAGGGATTGAAGCCAACCCTAACAAGATCAAGGCTATCTTGGAGATGAGGCCCCCAGCCAACAAGAAGGAGGTGCAACGCCTGACTGGGAGGGTGGCGGCTTTGAGTCGTTTCATGTCAAGATTGGTAGAAAGGTGCCTATCCTTCTTTAAGGTGCTGCGCAAGGTCAACAGCTTCGAGTGGACAAAGGAGTGTCAGGGTGCCTTTGAAGAGTTGAAGCAGTTTCTATCCACTCCCCCGCTGTTGTCCAAGCCTAAGAATGGAGAGGAGCTCTTCTTATATCTTGCAGCCTCCCCCGAAGCTGTCAGCTCTGTGCTCGTGCGCATGGATGTTGATGGGGTCCAGAAGCCAATCTATTACACCAGCAAGGTCCTTCATGACGCTGAGACCAGGTACTCTAGAACCGAGAAGATTATTTTTGCCTTGGTGGTCTTTGCTCAACGCTTCTGACCTTACTTTCAAGCTCATCCCATCATGGTGTTCATGGACCAACCTCTTCGAACCATCTTGTCTCGCTCCGACACCTCTGGTCGGCTAGCCAAATGGGCCATTAAGCTAAGTGAGTTCGACCTATCCATCCGGCCAAGGTCAGCCATGAAGTCTCAGATGTTAGCCGATTTCTTGGTTGAGTGTTCCTGGACCGAGAGGGGTATGGAGGAGGTGCGCCCGGAGGAGTGTGTAGACCCTCCCTCGACCGAGGAGGCGGAGAAGGAGGACTGGATCTTGCATGTGGATGAGCCACAAATTCTCAAGGAAGCGGAGCTGGACTCATTCTTGCGAGCCCGGAAGGAGACGCAGTGGAGTATGCTCTCAGATTCCAGTTCCCAGCAACTAATAACCAGGCGGAGTATGAAGCTTTGCTAGTGGGGATGAGGTTGGCTGAGGAGTTAGGCGCGGGCGGGGCGTTTGAGGGCCTTCATGGACTCTCAACTTGTTTCTGGGCAGATCACCGGGGAGTACGAAGCTAGGGACCCAACCATGTCCCGATATTTGAGTAAGGTGCAATCCCAAGCCTCTCGTTTCTCTTACTTCCGTGTAGCTACATCCCCAGAGCGGAGAACGCCAGGGCCGATGCATTATCCCGCTTAGCCACTTTGGCCAACGGGACACTGGGAAGAACATATGTGGAGCACCTACAAGCCCCAAGCATTGAAGTTGCGGATGAAGCGTTGCCGGTGAAGCAAGAGCCCTCCTGGATGGACGCCTACATCCGATATTTGACCGACGGTACTCTCCCAGAGAACCCCACTGAGGCCAAGCTACTCAGGTGGAGGGCCCCGAGGTTCTTGATGATGGACGGGAAGCTTTATCGGAGATCATTCTCATACCCGGTCCTCAGGTGCGTGGGGCTGGCTGAATCAGATTACATCCTCCGGGAGATCCATGAAGGCATCTGTGGGAGTCACCTGGGGGGCAGAGCCCTAGCTTACAAGGCCCTGCAGCAGGGGTACTTCTGGCCAACAATGAAGGAGGACGCGGTCGAGCTCGTTAAGAGATGTGATAGCTGTCAGCGTCACGCTAATATCCAGCGACAGTCGACGTCTCAGTTAACCCCCTTAGTAGCACCCTGGCCCTTCGCCCAGTGGGGCATGGATATCCTTGGACCATTTCCCTCGGCCTCCGGACAGCGAAAGTTCCTCTTGGTGGCGGTGGATCACTTCACCAAGTGGGTTAAAGCCGAGGCCCTTGCCAAGATCACAGAGAGCAAAATGAGATCCTTCTTTTGGAAGTCCAGCATATGTCGGTTTGGGCTACCGCACACCCTGGTCACTGATAACGGCCGGTAGTTTGACAACGCGCCCTTCCGGGAGTTCTGCTCCAAGCTGGGCGTCCATCAGAGGTTCACTTCCGTCGGGCACCCTCAGACCAACGGGGCGGCCGAGGTGACTAATCGGATCATTCTCCAAGGGCTGAGATCTCGGCTAGATGACTATAAAGGGTGATGGGTGGAGGAGCTCCCCAACGTGCTGTGGGCCTACCACACAACGCTGTGAGCCCCCACCGACGAGACCCCATTCAGCTTAGTCTTTGGATCCGAAGCCATCATCCCGATGGAGGTTGGCTCACCAAGCCCTCGGGTGGAATCATACAACAAGGAAGACAACCCAGACTAGCTGCGAGCCAACCTCGACCTGGTGGAGGAGGTACGAGACCGATCGCGACTTCGGATGGCGGTCTACCGGCAGCGGGCCGCCAAATATTACAACGCCCGTGTGCGCCCCAGGACTTTCCTGCCAGGAGACCTGATCCTTCGACGGGCTAAGGTCTCGAAGCCAGTAGAGGGAGGCAAGCTAGCTCCAAATTGGGAAGGACCCTATCAGATCACCGAAACACTTCACCACGAGCTTACAAGATTGAAGAGCTCATGGGAAGCCACTCCCTAGGACATGGAATGCAGATAACCTTCGCCGGTACTATCAGTAACGTATTCCTCCTCCCACATCAAGTATCATGCATGTATCCATTTGGGTTTTCGCCCCGCATTTTATATTAACAATTTTCAATTTTAGCTCCTGAGTTCTTTTCACTCAAAGCCCTGGGCCAGCCAGGCATAAAGCCCAACACCCGTCGGCACTCAAAGCCCTGCACCAGCGAGGCATGAAACCCGACACCCGTCGGCACTCAAAGCCCTGCACCAGCCAGGCATAAATCCCGACACCCATCGGCACTCAAAGCCCTGGGCCAGCCAGGCATAAAGCCCGACACCCATCGCACTCAAAGCCCTAGGCCAGTCAGGCATAAAGCCCGACACCCGTCGGCACCTAAAGCCCTGGGTCAGCCAGGCATAAAAGCCCGACACCCGTCGGCACCTAAAGCCCTGCACCAGCCATGCATAAAGCCTGACACCCATCGACACCTAAAAGCCCTGCACCAGCCAAGCATAAAGCCCGACACCCATCGGCACTCAAAGCCCTGGGCCAGCCAGGCATAAAGCCCGACACTCGTCGGCACTCAAAGCCCTGCAACAGCCAGACATGAAGCCCGAAACCCGACGGCACATAAAGCCCGACACCCGTCAGCACTCAAAGCCCCAGGCTAGCCAGGCATAAAGCCCGACACCCGTCGGCACCTAAAGCCCTGGGCCAGCCAGGCACGAAGCCCGACATCGGTCGGCACCTAAAGCCCTAGGCCAGCCAGGCATAAAGCCCGACACCAGTTGGCACTCAAAGCCCTGGGCCAGTCAGGCATAAAGCCCGACACCCGTCGGCACTCAAAGCCCTGCACCAGCCAGGCATGAAGCCCAACACCCGTCGGCACCTAAAGCCCTGGGCCAACCAGGCATAAAGCCCGACATCCGTCAGCACTCAAAGCCCTGGGCCAGCCAGGCATAAAGCCCAACACCCGTTGGCACTCAAAGCCCTGGGCCAGCCAGGCATAAAGCCCGACACTCATCGGCACTCAAAGCCCTGCACCAGCCAGGCATGAAGCCCGACACCCGACGGCACATAAAGCCTGACACCAATCGGCACTCAAAGCCCTGGGCCAGCCAGGCATAAAGCCCGACACCCATCGGCACCTAAAGCCCTGAGCCAACCAGGCACGAAGCCCGACACCGATCGGCACGTAAAACCCTGGGCCAGCCAGGCATAAAGCCCGACACCCATCGGCACTCAAAGCCCTGGGCCAGCCAGGCATAAAGCCCGACACCCATCGGCACTCAAAGCCCTGCACCAGCCAGGCATGAAGCCCGACACCAGTCGGCACCTAAAGCCCTGGCCAGCCAGGCATAAAGCCCGACATCCATCGGCACTCAAAGCCCTGGGCCAGCCAGGCATAAAGCCCGACACTCGTCGGCACTCAAAGCCCTGCACCAGCCAGGCATGAAGCCCGACACTCGTTGGCACTCAAAGCCCTGCACCAGCCAGGCATGAAGCCCGACACCCATCGGCACTCAAAGCCCTGGGCTAGCCAGGCATAAAGCTCGACACCCATCGGCACCTAAAGCCCTGGGCCAGCCAGGCATAAAGCATGAAACCCGTCGGCACCTAAAGCCCTGGGCCAGCCAGGCATAAAGCCCGACACCCGTCGGCACCTAAAGCCCTGGGCCAGCCAGCATAAAGCCCGACACCCGTCGGCACTCAAAGTCCTAGGCCAGCCAGGCATAAAGCCCGACACTCATCGGCACTCAAAGCCCTGCACCAGCCAGGCATGAAGCCCGACACCCGACGGCACATAAAGCCCGACATCCGACGGCACATAAAGCCCGACACCCGATGGCACATAAAGTCCCGTCAGCCGGATAAAGTCCGACCCCCGTCGGCACCAAAAGCCACCTGCCTACCTAGCGCAAAGGCCCAACATACTCTTGGCAGAGCATTGCACCGTATGTCTTGAGGAACCCGCCTACCTCAATCTCCAACTACCGGCGTTTCAACCCCAAGAAACCTATCCTTCCTGGTCCCAAGTTTTGGTCCTAGATGGCTAAGGCAAAATAGCTCGTATGAGTTGAGAGTTATCCCCTGGCACTAGCAAGACTAATGGGACCATGGGGCCATGTATTGTTAACCAACGAATTTAGGGTTAGAGTCACAAATAGACAATGTATTTTGAAGAAGATTATCTCATTAATTTGAAGGGATTACAAAATGCCGACATCGTCGGACTTGCAAAAACAAAAATACAAGCTCACGGTTCTGCTAGCGCGGGCTCATCGTCGAAGGGGGCCAAATCTGAGAAGCGGTCTAGCTCAACTTCTAGGGATTGGGGATATTCAAATCCCTGGCAACTTTCTCCTTCCCATGCTGGAATCCTTCAAGGAACACCGCCGCCGAGGCTTCTACCAAATTATCTGTAAAGTGCTCGGACGCTTTGTATTCTTCTATAATCCCAGTGGTCCTGGCCACGATGGCAGCTTCCACCTCTGCGGCTCGAGCCTTCTCCTCCGCGGCGAGGGTTGCCACTGCAGCCCTCTCGGCCTCTCGGGCGCGGCTCGCCTCCTCCCTGGATTGGCTTGCTTCCTCCTTCACCGCCCGCGCCTCTTCCTCCGCGGCCTTCACTCTTTCCTCCGCCGCAACCGCCCGACCCTCGGCCTCCTGAAGGGCCATGGTCAGCTCAGAGATGTGTAGATCTCTGGCCATTACAGCATTCTCGGCCTTCGTCATTTGGTGGAGTACCGCGCGCACACGGTTGGCGTCGGCCTTCGCTCGGTTCTCAGCGGCCTTGGTTTTACTTGCCTAGGCGCTTTTGGCCAACTCCAGCGCCTCTTCGGCCACCTCCGCGCGGCACTGAGCGTCCTCAGCCTCCTTCTGCGCCTCCCACAGAAGGGCCTTCCCATCATGGATTATATCCCTGGCGGCCCTCAGGGAGTGTGCGAGCTGCATGCGTAAGTTCCAGGTTAGCAAAAAGAAAAAAAGATATGAAGGCAAAAGGCGAAAAGGCCACTTACCCTGATGACAGCCGCGTAGGAATCCCGAAAGAATGCGCTCGCCTTCTGGTGGCTGAGGTCCTCCAGGATCTCGGGCATAAAAACCGAAACAAGGACCCGCTCAGCCCAGCGACCATCGTTCAAGGAGTCCTGGGGTGGCCCTGGCTTGGCCCCACTCCGTTCGGCCGTCTCGGCAGTCTTCGGTTTGGCGCGCGGGCTATTCCTAGGCGACCTCTCGGGGGGTGGGCTTATGGCCCTTGAAGGCCCCTCGCCCCAATCCATGGCAGCCTCCGGCGGAGTCGGTTCGCCATGGGCAGAAAGCTCTTCAGCCACTATGGGCTCCTCCGCCGCTACCGGCTCCTCTACGACTGGCTCCTCGATTGGGACTCTCGCAGTCATTGCCATCTCTGGCGGGGTGTCGACTGTGAGATCAACTTCTGGAGCAGCCGGGGGGTCTTGTGGTGCCGGTGGTTGGGAAGCCCGAGCTGTCGGGCGTTTTGGGGCTGGAGCTCGCTGGCCTCCAGGTGGCCCCTCCCGGGCCCTTTTTTTAGAGGTGGCCCTCAGGAGTTTCTCTGCCGGTATCTTCATAGCTACGCGACATCAGTCAACGTCAAAAAAAAAAAAAGGAGAAGCAGGCAAATTTTTGGCTAAGAGAGGAAATGGCTTACCTCGGTGGGAGATAAGACCCGCCGACTCGAGATTATCTTTCATCAAGAGCAAGGTGTACCGAGGGATCTCGGCAGCCAGCAATTGACCCGACGCCTCCCGATCCCCAGGATGGATGGTGGAGTTCGCGTTCCCTCGGAGGTCAGGATCTCCCCACCGGGGCCTAACTTGGTCAAGGTTAGCGAAAAAGAATCGGGATTTCCATCCCTTGATTGAAGAAGGAAGAAAAAGTTTGAGGACCTGATTGGGTCGGGGCTGGAACAGCCACCAACCCTTCTAGGACTGAAAGATATAGAAGGATCGGAAAAGAGAGATTTGAGGGGTGATACCCAGATGATGGCAAAGAATGACAAAGGCGCTAACGACACGGTAGGAGTTCGGGACCAGTTGGGATGGAGTCAAGGAGTAGTAGTCAAGAAGGTTGATGAAAAAGGCGGAAAGGGTGGACGGAGACCTGCCTTCAGGCAAATCTCATAAAGGGCCATCCTACCGGGTCGGAAGGAGATGACCCTATCATTGGTAGCCGGCAGAAAAAGCTCAATGTCCCGGGAAATCTTGTAACGGGCCCGGATTTTTGCCAAATCCAGACCTGTTACCATGGAGACAGTCCCCTCCGGGGACCCCTCCACCCTCGAGGAGGTGCCGGCCTCCGGCCGGCGGCTCCTCAATGGGGCTCCACCGGCGACCCATCACCGGGCCAGGGAGACGCGGTCTTCTGAATCAGTGAACCACTCAAGCGGAGGAGAAGAAGAAGGTGCGGGAGAGGTACAGTGCCTCTTAGAGGTACAGTGCCTCTCAGAGGAAGGACGATTCTCCGAATCGTCCTCCGAAGTCTAGGATGGAGAGCTCATGAGCAAAAGAAGTGATGGAGAAGTTCGGAATGGACAAAGAACTAACCTGAAGGAAGTAAAGCCAAGCACAAGCTCTCGGGTTGCAGGGGAGATCAGAGCACAGGCACAGAGGAAGACGACGATAGCGGAAGCGATATGGCCAGATTCAACCCCTCGTTTGGGTTTATTGGGTTTTCAAATCATCCCGCCTCATCTCGTCGGCCACATGGCCCCCCACCATAGCCTGGTTCACCTCGAGGGATGCCCAGCGCGTGGTGCGGTATGCCTCCGGCCAATGATGGGACTCCGCTGACGTCGCCGATATGAGAGGTAATGATGGTGCAGCTTTTGCGCAGACTTCGAAGGGCCAGTTTTCTCTCAAGGTCGATCATGGCGGGCACAGTGTACGGAGGCGGCCGTCTTCTCACATTCCCCATGTCGTCCGCATAAAAAATGTGGGCGGGGATCAGCCACGTGGAGAAGAACACCCCTTTCACCTCATCAGTGGGACCTGCTTCGCCTCAAGGGTGAGGGGGCATCTGATATGACTGATCCCGCGTTGTTAGAATAAAAGGTAACAGCAGCTAACAGAGACCATAAAATCTCGACCACGAGACCCCCTCCGGTCTCGGGGTGCACCAGCATTATCTCACCCCCGGGACCCCCTCCGGTCTTGGGGTGGGATCACCATATCTCGACCACGAGACCTCCCTCCAGTTTTGGGGTGCACCAGCATTGTCTCAACCCCGAGACCCCCCTCCAATCTCGCGGTGCACCAGAATTGACTCACCCCCGAGACCTCCTCCGGTCTCGGGGTGGGATAACCATATCTCGACCCCGAGACCCCCTCCGGTCTCGGGGTGCACCAGCATTGTCACACCCCGAGACCCCCTCCGGTCTCAGGGTGGGATCACCATATCTCGACCCCGAGACCCCCCTCCGGTCTCGGGGTGCACTAGCATTGACTCACCCCCGAGACCCCCTCCGGTCTCGGGGTGGGATCACCATATCTCGACCCCGAGACCCCCCCTCCGGTCTAGGGGTGCACCAATATTATCTCACCCCCGAGACCCCCACCGGTCTCGGGGTGGGATCACCATATCTCGACCCCGAGACCCCCCTCCGGTCTCGGGGTGCACCAGCATTATCTCACCCCCGAGACCTCCACCGGTCTCGGGGTGGGATCACCATATCTCGATCCCGAGACCCCCCTCCGATCTCGGGGTGCACCAGCATTATCTCACCCCGAGACCCCCACCAATCGCGGGGTGGGATCACCATATCTCAACCCCGAGACTTCCCTCCAGTCTCGGGGTACACCGGCATTATCTCACCCCCGGGACCCCCTTCGGTCTCGGGGTGAGATCACTATCTCTCGACCCCGAGACCCCTTCGGTTTCGGGGTGCGTGGGCATCATCAGCGTTTAGCACGCGGAACAGCCTTTGAACCAAACGATAGCTCCAGGCCACCTGGCGCGCCCACGTGACTCTCCGTGCTCCACGTGACTCTCCATGAGCCTATGGCTACTTGCGGCCATGCCTCATAACGGCGTATGGTGTACTGCATGTTCCTATGCATGACTGTGCCCCGTTACGGAGTACGACTGGCAACCACTTGCAACTGTGCGCGGTCATGTCAAGCAACGGCGCGCACCAAATACAACCGCGGCTGCTAGACACGTGTGACACCATGTTGATAGGTATCGCGGGACGCTTTCGGAACAGTAAGATGGGATATTCGGACATGTATAAAAACACACGCCCGCACTGTAAGTAGGGATCCGAACTCTGGTTTTCTAGCATTCTTCCTCCTAGCAAAACCCTAACTGTCTCCGCTCCTTTCCGCTGAGTGGTTCTTGTCTGAGCCTGAGTAACTGACTTGAGTATCGGAGGGTCCCCACCGAAACAACCGGTCTCCGGGGACTTTTCTTGCAGGGGTCCAGAGAGAAGGACGCCTATCTTCACCGACATTTGAAGAAGGTGACTTGAGCCACCCGACTGGGTCGGGAGGAGATGACCCTATCATTGGGAGTCGGCAGAAAAAGCTTAACGTCCCGGGGAATCTGGTAACGGGCTCGGATTTTTGCCAAATCCAGACCTGTTACCGTGGAGGCAGTCCCCTCCGAGGACCCCTCCACCCTCGAGGAGGTGCCGGCCTCCGGTCGGCGGCTCCTCGATGGGGCTCCACCGGCGACCCGTCGCCGGGCCAGGTGGATGCGGTCCTCTGAATCAGTGGACCACTCAAGCGGAGGAGAAGGAGAAGGTGCGGGAGAGGTACAGTGCCTCTCAGAGGAAGGATGATTCTCCGAATCGTCCTCCGAAGTCCAGGATGGAGAGCTCATGAGCAAAAGAAGGGATGAAGAAGTCCGGAATGGACAAAGAACTGACATGAAGGAAGGAAAGCCAAGCATAAGCTCTCGGGTTGCAGGGAAGATCAGAGCACAGGCACAGAGGAAGACGACGATAGCGGAAGCGATATGGCCAGATTCAACCCCTCGTTTGGGTTTATTGGGTTTTCAAATCATCTTGCCTTGTCTCGTCGGCCACATGGCCCCCCACTATAGGCTGGTTCACCTCGAGGGACACCCAGCGTGTGGTGTGGTATGCCTTCGACCAATGATGGGACTCCGCTGACGTCGCCGCTATGAGAGGTAATGATGGTGCAGCTTTTCGCGCAGACTTCGAAGGGCCAATTTTCTCTCGAGGTCGATTGTGGCGGGCACAGTGTATGGAGGCGGCCGCCTTCTCACATTCCCCATGCCATCCGCATTAAAAATATGGGCGGGGATCAGCCACGTGGAGAAGAATACCTCTTTCACCTCATCAGTGGGACCCGCTTCGCCTTACGGGTGAGAGGGCATCTAATATGACTGATCCCGCATTGTTAGAATAAAAGGTAACAGCAGCTAACGGAGACCACCAAATCTCAATCCCGAGACCCTCCTCCGGTCTCGGGGTGCACCAGCATTATCTCACCCCCAGGACCCCCTCCGGTCTCGAGGTGGGATCACCATATCTCGACCCTGAGACCCCCTCCGGTATCAGGGTGCACCAGCATTGTCTCACCCCCTGAGACCCCCTCCGATCTCGGGATGGGATCACCATATCTCGACCCCGAGACCCCCCCTCCGGTCTCGGGGTGCACTAGCATTGACTCACCCCCGAGACCGCCTCCGGTCTCGGGGTGGGATCACCATATCTCGACCCCGAGACCCCCCCTCCGGTCTCTGGGTGCACCAGCATTATCTCACCCCTGAGACTCCCATCGGTCTCGAGGTGGGATCACCATATCTCGACCCCGAGACCCCCCTCCGGTCTTGGGGTGCACCAGCAGTCTCACCTGAGCTCCCTATCTCTCGATGATGACCTCGGCGTATGGTGCACTGCATGTTCCTGTGCGTGACTGTGCCCCGTTACGGAGTATGACTCGCTACCACTTGCAACTGTGCGTGGTCATGTCAAGCAACAGCACGCACCAAATACAACCACGGCTGCTAGACACGTGTGACACCATGTTGACAGGTATCGCGGGATGCTTCCGGTGCGCACAATGATGGTACGACGGTAATCTTTCGGAACAGTAAGATGGGATATTCGGACAGGTATAAAAACACACGCCCACACTGTAAGTAGGGATCCGAACTCTGGTTTTCTAGCTTTCTTCCTCCTAACAAAACCCTAACTGTCTCAGCTCCTTTCCGCTGAGCGGTTCTTGTCTGAGCCCGAGTAACTGACTTGAGCGTCAGAGGGTCCCCATCGGAACAACCGGTCTCCGGGGACTTTTTTGTAGGGGTCCGAGAGAACGACGTCCATCTTCATCCGACATTTGAAGAAGGTGACTTGGGCCACCCGACCGGGTCGGGAGGAGATGACCCTATCATCGGGAGTCGGCAAAAAAGCTCAACGTCCCGGGAATCTGGTAATGGGCCCAGATTTTTGCCAAATCCAGACCTATTACCGTGGAGGCAGTCCCCTCCGGGGACCCCTCCACCCTCGAGGAGGTGCCGGCCTCCGGCCAGCGGCTCCTCAATGGGGCTCCACAGGCGACCCGTCGCCGGGCCAGGGAGATGCGGTCCTCTGAATCAGTGGACCACTCAAGCGGAGGATGAAGGAGAAGGTGCGGGAGAGGTACAGTGCCTCTCAGAGGAAGGATGAATCTCCGAATCGTCCTCCGAAGTCCAGGATGGAGAGCTCATGGCAAAAGAAGGGATGGAGAAGTCCGGAATGGACAAAGAACTAACCTGAAGGAAGGAAAGCCAAGCACAAGCTCTCGGGTTGCAGGGGAGATCAGAGCACAGGCACAGAGGAAGACGACGATAGCGGAAGCGATATGGCCAGATTCAACCCCTCGTTTGGGTTTATTGGGTTTTCAAATCATCTCGCCTCGTCTCGTCGGCCACATGGCCCCCACCATAGGCTGGTTCACCTCGAGGGACGCCCAGCGCATGGTGCGGTACGCCTCCGACCAATGATGGGACTCCGCTGACGTCGCCGCTATGAGAGGTAATGATGGTGCAGCTTTTTACTCAGACTTCGAAGGGCCAGTTTTCTCTCAGGTCGATCGTGGCGGGCATAGTGTACGAAGGCCGCCGCCTTCTCAAATTCCCCATGTCGTCCGCATAAAAAATGTGGGCGGGGATCAGCCACGTGGAGAACACCCCTTTCACCTCATCAGTGGGACCAGCTTCGCCTCAGGGGTGAGAGGGCATCTAATATGACTGATCCCGCATCATTAGAATAAAAGGTAACAACAGCTAACGGAGACTACCAAATCTCGATCCCGAGACCCCCCTCCGGTCTCGGGGTGCAACAGCATTATCTTACTCCCAGGACCCCCTCCGGTCTCGAGGTGGTATCACCATATCTCGACCCTGAGACCCCCCTCCGGTCTCGGGGTGCACCAGCATTGTCTCACCCCAGAGACCCCCTCCGGTCTCGGGGTGGATCACCATATCTCGACCCCAAGACCCCCTCCGGTCTCGTGGTGCACCAGCATTGACTCACCCCCGAGACCCCCTCCGATCTTGGGATGGGATCACCATATCTCGACCCCGAGACCCCCCTCCGGTCTCGGGGTGCACTAGCATTGTCTCACCCCCGAGACCCCCTCCGGTCTCGGGGTGGGATCACCATATCTCGACCCCGAGACCCACCTCCGGTCTTGGGGTGCACCATCATTGACTCACCCCCGAGACCCCCTTCGGTCTCGGGGTGGGATCACCATATCTCGACCCTGAGACCCTCCCTCCGGTCTCTGGGTGCACCAGCATTATCTCACCCCCGAGACCCCCATCGGTCTCGGGGTGGGATCACCATATCTCGACCCCGAGACCCCCTCCGGTCTTGGGGTGCACCAGCATTATCTCACCCCCGAGACCCCCACCGGTCTCGGGGTGGGATCACCATATCTCGACCCCAAGACCCCCCCTCCGGTCTCGGGGTGCACCAGCATTATCTCACCCCCGAGACACCCACCGGTCTCGAGGTGGGATCACCATATCTCGACCCCGAGACCCCCTCCGGTCTCGGGGTATACCGGCATTATCTCACCCCCGGAACCCCCTCCAGTCTCGGGGTGAGATCACTATCTCTCGACCTCGAGACCCCCTTCGGTCTTGGGGTGCGCAGGCATCATCAGCGTTTAGCATGCGGACCAGCCTTCGAACCAAACGACAGCTCCGGGCCACCTAGCGCTCCCACATGACTCTCCGTGCTCCACGTGACTCTCCGTGTGCACCCATGGCTGCTTGCGGCCATGCCTCATAACGGCGTATGGTGCACTGCATGTTCCTGTGCATGACTGTGCCCCGTTACGGAGTATGACTCGCTACCACTTGCAACTGTGCGTGGTCATGTCAAGCAACGGCGCGCACCAAATACAACCGCGGCTGCTAGACACGTGTGACACCATGTTGATAGGTATCACGGGATGCTTCCGGCGCGCACAATGATGGTACGATGGCAATCTTTTGGAACAGTAAGATGGGATATTCGGATAGGTATAAAAACACACGCCCACACTGTAAGTAGGAATCCAAACTCTGGTTTTCTAGCTTTCTTCCTCCTAGCAAAACCCTAACTGTCTCAGCTCCTTTCCACTGAGCAGTTCTTGTCTGAGCCTGAGTAACTAATTGAGCGTCGGAGGGTCCCCACCGGAACAACCGGTCTCTGGAGACTTTTCTTGTAGGGGTCCAGAGAGAAGGACGTCTGTCTTCACCGATGTTTGAAGAAGGTGACTTGGGCCACCCGACCGGGTCGGGAGGAGATGACCCTATCATCGGGAGTCGGCAGAAAAAGCTCAACGTCCCGGGGAATCTGGTAATGGGCCCAGATTTTGCCAAATCCAGACCTATTACCGTGGAGGCAGTCCCCTTCGGGGACCCCTCCACCCTCGAGGAGGTGCCGGCCTCCGGCCAGCGGCTCCTCGATGGGGCTCCACCGGCGACCCGTCGCCGGGCCAGGGGGACGCGGTCCTCTGAATCAGTGGACCACTCAAGTGGAGGATGAAGGAGAAGGTGCGAGAGAGGTACAGTGCCTCTCAAAGGAAGGACGAATCTCCGAATTGTCCTCCGAAGTCCAGGATGGAGAGCTCATGGCAAAAGAAGGGATGGAGAAGTCCGGAATGGACAAAGAACTAACCTGAAGGAAGGAAAGCCAAGCATAAGCTCTCGGGTTGCAGGGGAGATCAGAGCACAGGCACAGAGGAAGACGACGATAGCGGAAGCAATATGGCCAGATTCAACCCCTCGTTTGGGTTTATTGGGTTTTAAATCATCCCGCCTCGTCTCGTCGGCCACATGGCTCCCCACCATAGGCTGGTTCACCTCGAGGGACGCCCAGCGCATGGTGCGGTACGCCTTCGACCAATGATGGGACTCCGCTGATGTCGCCGCTATGAGAGGTAATGATGGTGCAGCTTTTCACGCAGACTTCGAAGGGCCAGTTTTCTCTCGAGGTCGATCGTGGCGGGCACAGTGTACGGAGGCGGCCGCCTTCTCACATTCCCCATGTCATCCGCATAGAAAATGTGGGTGGGGATCAGCCACGTGGAGAACACCCCTTTCACCTCATCAGTGGGACCCGCTTCGCCTCAGGGGTGAGAGGGCATCTGATATGACTGATCCCGCATCGTTAGAATAAAAGGTAACAGCAGCTAACGGAGACCACCAAATCTTGACCCCGAGATCCCCCTCCGGTCTCGGGGTGCACCAGCATTATCTTACCCCCAGGACCCCCTCCGGTCTCGAGGTGGGATCACCATATCTCGACCCTGAGACCCCCCTCCGGTCTCGGGGTGCACCAGCATTGTCTCACCCCCGAGACCCCCTCCGGTCTCGGGGTGGGATCACCATATCTAGACCCTAAGACCCCCCTCCAGTCTCGTGGTGCACCAGCATTGACTCACCCCCGAGACCCCCCTTCGGTCTCGGGGTGCACCAGCATTGTCTCACCCCCGAGACCCCCTCCGGTCTCGGGGTGGGATCACCATATCTCGACCCCGAGACCCCCCTCCTGTCTCGGGGTGCACTATCATTGACTCACCCCCGATACCCCCTCCGGTCTCGAGGTGGGATCACCATATCTCGACCTCGAGACCCCCCCTCCGGTCTCTGGGTGGGATCACCATATCTCGATCCCGAAACCCCCCCTCCGATCTCTGGGTGCACCAGCATTATCTCACCACCGAGACCCCCATCGGTCTCGGGGTGGGATCACCATATCTCGACCCCGAGACCTCCCTCCGGTCTTGGGGTGCACCAGCATTATCTCACCCCGAGACCCCCACCGGTCTCGGGGTGGGATCACCATATCTCGACCCCGAGACCCCCCTCCGATCTCGGGGTGCACCAGCATTATCTCACCCCCGAGACACCCACCGGTCTCGGGGTGGGATCACCATATCTCGACCCTGAGACCCCCCTCCGGTCTCAGGGTATACCGACATTATCTCACCCCCAGGACCCCTCCAGTCTCGGGGTGAGATCACTATCTCTCGACCTCGAGACCCCCTTCGGTCTCGGGGTGTGCGGGCATCATCAGCGTTTAGCATGCGGACCAGCCTTCGAACCAAATGACAGCTCCGGGCCACCTAGCGCGCCCACATGACTCTCCGTGCTCCACGTGACTCTCCGTGCTCCATGTGACTCTCCGTGCGCCCATGGCTGCTTGCGGCCATGCCTCATAACGGCGTATGGTGTACTGCATGTTCCTGTGCGTGACTGTGCCCCATTACGGAGTACGACTCGCTACCCTTGCAACTGTGCGTGGTCATGTCAAGCAACGGCATGCACCAAATACAGCCGCGGCTGCTAGACACGTGTGACACCATGTTGACAGGTATCACGAGACGCCTCCAGCGCGCACAATGATGGTACGACGGCAATCTTCCGAAACAGTAAGATGGGATATTTGGACTGGTATAAAAACATACACCCACACTGTAAGTAGGGATCCAAACTCTGGTTTTCTAGCTTTCTTCCTCCTAGGAAAACCCTAACTATCTCAGCTCCTTTCCGCTGAGCGGTTCTTGTCTGAGCCCGAGTAACTGACTTGAGAGTCGGAGGGTCCCCACCGGAACAACCGGTCTTCGGGGACTTTTCTTGCAGGGGTCCAGAGAGAAGGACATCCGTATTCACCGACATTTGAAGAAGGTGACTTGGGCCACCCGACCGGGTTGGGAGGAGATGACCCTATCATCGGGAGTCGGCAGAAAAAGCTCAACATCCCAGGGAATTTGGTAACGGGCCCGGGTTTTTGCCAAATCTAGACCTGTTACCGTGGAGGCAGTCCCCTCCGAGGACCCCTCCACCCTCGAGGAGGTTCTCGATGGGGCTCCATCGGCGACCCATCATCGGGATAGGGGGCACGGTCCTCTGAATCAGTAGACCACTCAAGCGAAGGAGAAGGTGAAGGTACGAGAGTGGTACAGTGCCTCTCAGAGGAAGGACGATTCTCCGAATCGTCCTCCGAAGTCCAGGATGGAGAGCTCATGAGCAAAAGAAGGGATGGAGGAGTCCGAAATGGACAAAGAACTGACCTGAAGGAAGGAAAGCCAAGCACAAGCTCTCGGGTTGCAGGGGAGATCAGAGCACAGGCACAGAGGAAGACGACGATAGCGGAAGCGATATGGCCAGATTCAACCCCTCGTTTGGATTTATTGGGTTTTCAAATCATCCTGCCTCGTCTCGTTGGCCACATGGCCCCCACCATAGGCTGGTTCACCTCGAGGGACGCCCAGCGCGTGGTGCAGTATGCCTCCGGCCAATGATGGGACTCCGCTGACGTTGCCGCTATGAGAGGTAATGATGGTGCAACTTTTCGCGCAGACTTTGAAGGGCCAGTTTTCTCTTGAGGTCGATCGTGATGGGCACAGTGTACGGAGGCGGCCGCCTTGTCATATCCCCATGTCGTCCGCATAAAAAATATGGGCGGGGATCAGCCACGTGGAGAAGAACACCCCTTTCACCTCATCAGTGGGACCCACTTTGCCTCAGGGGTAAGGGGGCATCTGATATGACTGATCCTGCATCGTTAGAATAAAAGGTAACAGCAGCTAACGGAGACCACCATATCTCGACCCCGAGATCCTCCTTCGGTCTCGGGGTGCACCAGCATTATCTCACCCCCGGGACCCCTCCAGTCTCGGGGTGGGATCACCATATCTCGACCCCGAGACCCCCCCTCCGGTCTCGGGGTGCACCAGCATTGTCTAACCCCCGAGACCCCCTACGGTCTCGGGGTGGGATCACCATATCTCCATCATGAGACCCCCCTCCGGTCTCGTGGTGCACCAGCATTGACTCACCCCCGAGACCCCCCTCCAGTCTCGGGGTGGGATCACCATATCTTGACCCCGAGACCCCCCTCCGATCTCAGGGTGCACCAGCATTGACTCACCCCCGAGACCCCCTCTGGTCTCGGGGTGGGATCACCATATCTCGACCCCGAGACCCCCCCTCCGGTCTCGGGGTGCACCAGCATTATCTCACCCCCGAGACCCCCACTGGTCTCGGGGTGGGATCACCATATCTTGACCCCGAGACCCCCCCTCCGGTCTCGGGGTGTACCAGCATTATCTCACCCCCGAGACCCCCACTGGTCTCGGGTGGGATCACCATATCTCGACCCCGAGACCCCCTCCGGTCTTGGGGTGCAGCAGCATTATCTCACCCCCGAGACCCCCCACCGGTCTCGGGGTGGGATCACCATATCTCGACCCGAGACCCCCCTCCGATCTCGGGGTACACCGGCATTATCTCACCCCCGGAACCCCCTTCGGTCTTGGGGTGAGATCACTATCTCTCGACCCCGAGACCCCTTCGGTCTCGGGGTGTGCGGGCATCATCAGTGTTTAGCACGCGGACCAGCCTTCGAACCAAACGATAGCTCCGGGCCACCTGGCGCGCCCACGTGACTCTCCGTGCTCCACATGACTCTCTGTGCGCCCATGGCTGCTTGCGGCCATGCCTCATAACGGCGTATGTTGCACTGCATGTTCCTACGTGTGACTGTGCCCTGTTACAGAGTACGACTCGCTGCCACTTGCAACTGTGCGCGGTCATATCAAGCAACGGCTCGCACCAAATACAACCGTGGCTGCTAGACATGTGTGACACCATGTTGACAGGTATCGCGGGATGCCTCCGGCGCGCACAATGATGGTACGATGGTAATCTTTCGAATAGTAAGATGGGATATTCGGACAGGTATAAAAACCCATGCCCGCACTGTAAGTAGGGATCCGAACTCTGGTTTTCTAGCTTTTTTCCTCCTAGCAAAACCCTAACTGTCTCAGCTTCTTTCCACTGAGCGGTTCTTGTCTGAGCCCGAGTAACTGACTTGAGCATCGGAGGGTCCCCATCGGAACAACCGGTCTCCGGGGACTTTTTTGCAGGGGTCCGGAGAGAAGGATGTCCATCTTCACCGACGTTTGAAGAAGGTGACTTGGTGCCATCATTCTGCATTCTGTAAGTCTGTTGTATCATGTTTTGGTTCATCCAAATGGATAGACTTTTGAATGGAAAGAGTAAATTTCTTATTGGCATCTTTACTGAGAGGGGAGGGGATGAGGGAGTTGAAAGAAGATTTCCAGGAAGTGATGAGTGTATGTTTCTCGATGGAGACATTAAATTAGATTTCTAACGAATCCTACGTATAGGACCTAAAGATCCGGTGTCACTATCTAAAACGGCACTCCCCATTTAATTGCCTGCCCAATGGTATCAAAAAAAGAGGTTCGATAGTCAAACAAGGAAGACACCAACCAAGAAAACCGGTGAGAAGAAAGGAAAAGTGTTTTTGAACAATAGGTGAAAACAGAACCTTTAGATGACATAGGTGTAACGTCAGTAATCATACCTGTTAGTGTATACCCTAGATCCAATTGGATTGAATGTTGTATACATTCTATGAATACAAATCAAATAAAATGGTTTCTTTATCTATTCAGATGTCTTTTATTTGATATATTTATCTGTGAGATAAAGTCCAAAAGAATGTGAACCGTGTATATAAAATTTGTAATAGAGATTACAAATTGTGAGATTCAAATTGCACATTATGGTTCGATTCTTTAAACTTCCCTAGTCGATATGTAGATGGGACTAGACACCATCGAACACCGTGAGATTGGCGCACATTGCATATCCTCACCCTTGGGATGAGCAGCTAATTTTACAAGCTGAAGTATGAAGATACTTGGATATATGTGTGGATGCTCGTTATTGTAACGATGCATTGGATAACCCGTACAAAGATCCCATATGGATATTCTATATAGTGTCGATGGTTGATCTCTAATGATGGTGGTGTGAGTGATCCTTTGACTTGAAATCTTCATTGTATCTCATGTGTGAAATGTCATACTTTGACAATATCCAAATGTCGCTCTAGCCATGGATGGTAAATATGGTGTCGGTTGGGTATGACATGAAACACATGAAGATGGTGTTTAATCAAGGCAGGATTCGTCTCCCTTGATAGAAAGGGTTATATCCCATGGCCACTTGATGGATTAAATTGATTGTTAAATCCTTGCAAGGTTGAGTTGGAATTCGAAATGATTTCGAAGTTCTAATTCATATGAGTCAATTTTTTCTGAGATCAAGTAAACAAAGATCAATTACAGGGTTGACACATTCCATGCCACTGATTGATCTGGGATATGTGACGAAAAGATTTGATTATACGGTAACCGTTCATGGATAGGTATTGTTGATGGTCACGTCAATAAATCTTTAGCAGTTGGGTGGTCATGATGCTTTGCTAGAGGCCTCTCATGATCTATAATCATGTTGTTGACTTGGATAACGAGTTGTCCAATCATTCCTAGGGTCTATGATTAGGACATGATTATTACCAACATGTTAAAGGGCCTAATGGGTCACACGCATTAAGGAGAATTATGGATGAATTAAAATGAGAATTAAATTAGATTTAATTCAGATAAGATGATCGATTAAATAATTGGATGAGACCCAATTTAAAGAAGATAAAATAATAATGGATATGATCCATTATAGTAGAAGAAATGTTAAGGAGAAATTATTTGTGCATATGATGAACAAATAATTGGATACCCAAATATGACTTGAACCATGTGATGGATGGCTCTGATTATTCGGATATGGATAGCCAATCTTAGCCATGTGAAGATGGAATCATGTCCATGGGATGAGGCATGATGAATCTCTACGGTTCGATGATGAATACGTACAAATTGGGGCATGTAGTTATGAGATAACCAACTCCTAATTTTAAAGGCTAAGATTGTGACACTTGGATTAACGTTACCATGACGTTAACATGAGA
Source organism: Calamus simplicifolius (assembly GCA_900491605.1). Classification (NCBI taxonomy): domain Eukaryota; kingdom Viridiplantae; phylum Streptophyta; class Magnoliopsida; order Arecales; family Arecaceae; genus Calamus; species Calamus simplicifolius. The sequence continues at coordinate 439,466 of UESW01001791.1, read as the reverse complement.
ATGGGAGTTTCTTCTATTTCTTTAGATTAACGTTACCATGAAAAGAGGTCTCTTCTTCTCCCTTGGAACGTTTCTTTCTTCCCTATAAATATGGTTCCTTCCTCCTAGGAAGTAAGAGTATGAGAAGAAAAGATTGGATCTTTTAGATCTTCTATAAGGGGATTCAAGAGGCGCTAGCACCCCTCTCTCCGAAGTGTCATCTTCATAACTTAAAGGTCTTCATCCACTCTTCTCTGCGTGGATCACCATTAGAGGCCGGACACATGGACGGCTAGTGGCAGAGGATTCACCGGCTTCATCCTTTTCTACATCGATAAAGGACTCAAGTATGAATAAATCTAATATTTTAGATTTTATTTGAGATTATATGAATTTATTCCCAAGGATCCTGGGCATCTGAAAATTTTATATTATATCTTCTTGTATATTTTCATGAATTTGATTCATATCTTGAATACATAATTCCCAACAATACCATCCTATAAATGAAAGATCTGGGTTTCAGTCTCCAGAGATGCTTCCTCAATTCTCACCCCAAGTAAATATAACAGGTGGTATCCCCAAATTAAGGAAGCTATTCCCCAAAAGTTGAATGAAATTAAGGAAGCGAAGCTATTCCCCAAATTTGAAATAGACTAATTTTGTGTCACCCTAGCCCCATGTGACATTTTTTGATTTGTTAAGTCTAGATTTTGGCCACAATGATTTGCTTCCATTACTAACAAAGCACATGGTAGGTTGACAGCAAAGGCTTGACTGTAGTTTCCATTGTTGTTGTTGCAGTGGTTGTCATTGTACTTTACGAACATAAAAACAAAGATAAAGAAATAACTGAATGCTAATATGATGGATTGCATTGGAAAAAAATGAAGCAAAAAATTGCAATGGCTAAAAAATGAAAAATTCATATCAGATAAGGCTAACAAGAAGCACAAATAGATGGGAAATGATGAAAAATTGATTAAACGAGTATGTCAGATCTCTGCAGATTGAGTCTGACTTTCTATATTTGCACCAAATCAAGGCTTTAACTGCCAGTTCTAATACCCATAACAACAGCCAATTGGTGCATGTTGTATTGAGTGTTGGTATAGCACATCACTTGGTATCAACACTCATTACATGATGCATAACTAAGTATTGGTTCCCTGCCAAATTAACATAGGATGCCCAGTCTAGACCACTACAGTTTGGTGCTTAAATTCTAGGACCCAAAACCAGCCCAAATTTAAACTAGTTTTCAGAGAGACAAACAATCCATGCTTGCACCCCTGATCCATTAGAATGGCTAATATATCAGCACCACTATCGATGGTTAATCTGCCAATTATATGGAAGGAATTCCAGCAATAGAAAGAAGGCATACCGATTTGCTGTCAGACTGCAAGGCATTTGTTGATGTCCATTGAGATGATATTGAGGGACCAGAATAAACATCCATAGGTCTGCCACCCTGAAGAGAATAAAATATATAAAGGAGATTAAATGCAGCAAGGAGAAACCTGAAAGCTCTCTAAATCTATTTTTTTTTTTATAAAAGGTCAGAGGAGAGACATTAATCAACTTAAGTCACATCAGCATATACCCCGATGTTAGTCATTACATGAGCCTTAAAATATGGAGAACGAGACTTTCTATACATTGCAGATCTGCCATGAGATCTTGGAGACTTATAGCCATTCTTTGTATGTTTAGAAATTCCAGAAAAGTGGACAACAGATCTTGGTGTGATTGCCATATCAAATGAATTTTTGCATATGGAGCTGCATCTTAGTGAAATAGTTGGCTTTGCAGAGTTAGTGTAGAAGGAGACACCATTGAAGACCTAGAACCCATGTAAGCTTTGGCAATTTCTGCTGGCGAAGCAGCTTCCTCAGGAATCTGGTAAAATTGAGTGTAACAGCTAAAATCAGTGATTACTAGCATAACAATAACTGCATGAAATTTAACATCATGTTCAAGAAAAGAATATGAAGATTAGTTAAAAATGCAATCTATTACCATCGACTATCCAGACATTAGCATTAATATTAATGAAAAAGAAAGATCTCATCAATGAGGTGCCAGTTTAATAGATCAATGTATGTTCAATCAAAAAATGAGATGTTGAAAAAATCAGCTTTCACTGTGATAACACCAACCTAAAAATTTCTTTTGTAATTCTAGTGAAGGTAATTCTCTACAACAGAGTTTGCTATAAGACCTACAAGGCTAGCTGGGCTGTAGAAGGCCTGCCTAATTGGTTACATGTTTAAAGCTCAAACAACCAGAGAGCAACATTGGTCTTAGGGCTGAAAACGGATCGGATAAACTTCGATCGTATTCGTATCGTATTCGAATCATATCAAATTCGGATATTTTTTTATAGTTTAATCGGATTTGGATACAGATTCGAATATTTAATTCAAAAATTAATTGAATACAAATACAAATACAAATTTATATATATTTTAAATACGAATACAAATATCCATTTTATTATATACGAATCGAACCGATCGATTAATATTTCGAAACAAAGCCCGAGCACCACGCCACCCGTGCGCCAGGCGATAGCTATTTTTTAAATAAAAAAATAAAATCAAAACGTTCAACGAGAGAGAAGAGACGCATGAAGGCATGATTATTTGACACGTCGATTACGGTTGGCAGAACACATGATTCAAAACTCCCGTTTCTTCTTTCGTTTTTTTTTTTTTTTTTTTTGCAACAGCCCGCTCCCTACTTCTTCAGTTCTTTCTTCGTCTTCCACGTCCAGACTTCCTGGCATGGTGACAGCGAGGAGGAGCGATCCGTGGAGGTAGCGAAGGAGACGGTGCCACGCCCACGATGGTCGAGGAGGTGTCACGGACTCACGAAGCGTCTGCAATGCTGCGTCAGCTTTAAAAGAAGTTCCCCTAATCTTTACTGCGTCTGCAACAGCCATCAGGTGAGCTTCCTTGATCCTTCCCATTTCTGAGAGAAAGAGAGAGGAAGGGAGGGAGAGAGTGGCAGAGGAATCGAACAAGAGAGAGAGAATGAGGCGGAGGAATGAGGATGCTCGCGAGTCGCGACCGTTCAGGCCGCGTCTGCAACTTTCGCGAACGGCACCACCACTTGCCCAGGTTTGCCTTCGCCTGCTGCGCCATCGCGGAGATCTCTCATGGTAATGGCCCTGCTTTCAGCCGAATCACCCACGAACATGGCCCATCGACTAGTCACCCTACGGCCATCGCTCTCCTTCTTGCTCTCTCCCGCCGTGCTGCCATGGAGAGCACCGGCATCCCACGGCATCTTTCCCCCCTCGAATGGCTATGGCGAACCCCAAAAGGCCTGTTTCCTCCCGAAGCAGGGTGGCCATCGACCACTCAAAACAATAGAGACCTCCCCTTTTTTGCATCGAGGACTCCCTCGGCCTGCGCCGCCTGTTGCGACCCTCTCCCTCTTCCTCATCGACCTTGCTCGCCCTTGCTCATCGTCGCTTGCTGCCGCCGCGAAAGGAGACTAGGGATCAACAACCACCAACGAAATAGCGAGCTAAGGCACGCGGCCTCAGTGCTGCCACCGGCCATGCCCGTCTTTTGCGTTTTTCGGTCATGGCCCTCCGGGAGTTAGCTAGACCTGGGCCACGATTTGGTCATGGGCCACACCTTAGCCTGGGTCCATGATGGGTTTTAGGCCATGGTCTGGTTTAGGCCACAGCCAGCCCGACCTGAAGAGCGTGGTTCACAATTTTGGACAATAGCTGCCACTCTATTTGTTATGCAATATTATTTATTATGCATATTCTGAAATTTGCAATTAGGATGACTTCATTCTTGAACTCCTCTAATCTCTGCCTAGAACTCGTTGAGCGTACAAAATTTGCATTCTATAATTAAGATATCTGTAACCATAATGTGTTACAGATATCTGTTTGGCCACGGGAGTGGCAGAAGGCACCATAAGGAGTTCATACAAAGATCTCTATCCCTATGCTTCGAGGATCATTCCAGCCTCATTTGTCGAGGAAAATCTCAAGAATCTCTGTAGCCCATAGTTCATAATTAACCTGTTGTGGCCGAGCTTTTTAAAGAAGTTCAGGGTGGCTGGTTGCATGGTGTGACTAATACGCGCCATTTTTATTGACACAAGGATGATAGCATTTCGAGATCGATGGTCCTGTGAACGACTTTTGGAACCGAACCTCAAGTAGTTTTCCTTTAATTTTTCCCTTAACATTGTGTATTTCTCATTGCCTCTGCTTGATGAACTAGCATTTGTGTTTTATTTTTATTTTATTTTTAGTGTTACAATGTATTTTATCATAACATTTGCCTTTTCATTGTTGATTCTTTTAGAGGTTAATTTCCTCGGTGATTATGGATTTTTTATTATATATTTTATTTTTATTTTGAATGCAGTTGTTATATATCATGTCTTCTAGTGGAACTATTGAAGATGCAAATAGCAAATCAGTTGAGCCTACAAATCAAACAGAGAGGAAAAGACAAAAGAAAAAGCTAACATCTAAAATTTGGGATGATTTTACAAAGTATGAATTAGAAAAGGAAGTTGATGGAAAAATTTTTAAAACAGAAGAAGTAAGATGTAATCACTGCAAAAGAATATTTAATGGAGCTAGTAGGTTGGGGACAACATTTTAAAAAATCATCTTGATAAGTGCCATTCATTTTTGAAGAATACTAATGTCAAAGGCCAACTAATGTTACAAACATCATTGCAAAAAGAGGATGGCACTTGTTCTTTGAGTACCTATACATATGATGGATGTTAGTCGTAAAAGCTTATATGGATGTTTGTTATGCATGAATATCCATTTGCTATGGTTGAGCATGAAGGATTTATTGATTTTATTAAGTCTTTAAGACCATCTTTTGAATTAAAGAGTCGCATAACCCTTAGAAAAGGGATTATGGAAACATATTTAGAGGAAAAGAAAAAAGTTTATGATATTTTGGTCTGCTTTCATGTCGGATAAGTGCAACTATGGATTTGTGGACTTTAGATAAAACAAGTCTTATTTATGTGTGATAGCACATTTCATTGATAATGATTAGAATTTGAAAAAGAAAATAATTAATTTTATGCATATGGGAGGAAGACATACTGGAGTCAATTTGTGTAATACATTTATCAAAATATGATTGATTGGAAACATTGATTTAAGTTATTTGTATTAACATTGATAATGATCGTGCCAATGATGTGTGTGTCAGAGAAATTGTGGATAGGCTTCAAGGAACACTTGTATGTAATGGCCAGTTCTTTCATGTGAGATGTGCTGCATATTATTAATTTAGTTGTGCAGGATGACTAAAAAAATTAATATGGCAATTGAAAATATCAGAGAAATGGTGAAGATTGTTCGAAGCTCTCCACTACAGTTAGAGGAGTTTGAAAAGAGGGCTAAAGAATGTAATTTGGATACACGTAGAGGTTTGTCAATTGATGTCCCAACACGGTGGAACTCTACGTACATGATGCTAAGGGATGCTTGTTATTATAAAGAGGCTTTTAAAAGATTGCAGTGTCTTGATCCATACAAATATGATATGTGCCCAACAAATGATAATTGGATAGAGTAAAAACATTTTGTCAAGCTTTGAAAAACTTCTATAACATCACCGAGCTCCTTTCAGGCACATTATATCCAACTGCAAATCTCTTTTTTCAAGAATTTTATAAAATTTAATTATAAATTATTGAATGGTGTACAAATCCTAAGGATCAACTTTTTCTCTTTATGGCATTATCAATGAAGGAGAAGTTTGACAAATATTGGCAACAATCTAATCTCATGCTAGCAGTGGGTTCATTTTAGATCCTCGTTACAAAATGAAGATGGTAGAATTTTATTACTCACAGATTTACTCTTTAAATGAAGAAAAGAGGTCGATGTTCAAAATGTTATTCGAAACTTTATAGTGAGTATAAAAAAAAATTCCTTCATTTTCTATTCCAATTACTCATGATATTGGTTCATCAAGAGATAGCGGATATATTTCTGATGAGTTTGATGAGATAGAAGAAAGAAAAAAAAAAGTTTGCACAATTTATGAAGAAGAATGCACAACAACAACAAATTAGAACAGATTTGGATATATATATGGAGGAATCTATTTGGCCATGGTTGAAGGTGATGCTTTTGATATTTTAGGATGGTGGAAATCTAATGGTCCAAAGTATCATATCTTATCTCGATTGTAAGAGATATTTTGGCAATTCCAGTATCTACTGTAGCTTCAGAATCAACATTTAGTACAGGTGGACGAGTGATAGATGCATTTCGAAGTTCATTAGATCCTGATATTGTTGAAGCTGTGATTTATCTTCAAGATTGGCTGAGATCTGAGAAAAAAGGTAACTTATTGCATTTTATACAATATTTTTATTAGATTTAACTTATTTATAATATTTTATTATTTTTTAAAATTTTGTTTCAGGTCATATTCCTTCCATTGTTCATGATCTCAATTCTCCTGCTATGTTGGATAAGGTAAATGCAAATGATGTGTAGTTTTTAAAAAATAAGTTATTATTTTTATTTATATATATTGAACTTTTGTACTAATATATTCTTAACATGTTTTATTTCAGGATGATTAGAGCATTGAAGATTGTCATATGATGTTATTCAATGATTTGTGAACTTTTTACTTAATAGTTTATGAAATACTTCTTATGACATTGAGTTTATGAGATGCATTTAAGATTATCGTCAACAAATCCTATTAAATATTTTCATGTTATGACTTAATGCTTTCAGCTATATATATGAATCATATGATGCAAATACTATATGGCATATGCAGGTTGCCAATGTTGCCATGTATCGGGGGCAATCGATACCGACCTCAACTTGCCAATTTTGCCTTTGTTTATTTCATTCCAAAAATTTTGTGCTTGTGTGGGTTGATAATATTTTGAGCCTATTCAATTTAATTTGGCAATGATGATAGGACTTCCAATTTATTTTGACGCTCAATGTGTGGTGTGAAATCATGACTTGGAGGGCATTTCTAAATGCAACAGTTGTGATTTGTGAAGTATATGTTTGACACTAAAATCATGACTTGGAGGGCATTTCTAAATGCACCGTTTTGATTTGTGAAGCATATTTTGACACTCTATCTGAGCTAAGGACCATGATGTTAGGCAGATTCATAGCATTTCCTGACTCGGATGCATGCAAATTGGAACCATCAGGAAATAACAGTGATAATGTCTTTCTGAGCCAACTCAAACTATGTCCCTATATCTGATAAGTTACTAGCGTCCTGGAGGATATTTATTCATTTCCTTGATCAGGTCTGTAATATATTTTCAAGAATCATACGTCTTTGATCAGGTTTGATATATTTTAAAAATCATACTTCGTGGATGCTTGGCAAATTACTTATTTTAAGCCTAGCCCCTTGATATGATCATTTATATATTATAAAACTTGACCTTTGTCCTATGTTTTTGTTCCTTTGTATTCTTCAGGTTGGTAATTGTTTGGGCACTTTGATCAAAACATTCAAGGCTTCTTTCCTGCCATTCTTTGGTGAACTTGCTATGTACATAACACTAATATTGTAAGTCCTAAGAAACATGCTACTTGTATTTCTTAGTAGTACTCAAGAAAATATGCTTAACATTTTGCTTTTCCTATTGTATTTATGCATTTTTTTGTATTAGTGAACTGCAAATTCTTATATGTCTACATTTTCGTGAAAATTCTTGTCTCAATGCTTAATGATTTCCATCTCAAATATTTTAGGTCCTGTTACACTGTTGCTTAGTTGGATTTGTTGTGGATTTCAACTTCTTTCAAGTTTCTTAAGAGAACATTTATGTAGCCATATTCTTATTGCCTATGTTTTGTTCTTGTGGTAGACAGTAGGGAGTTTAGTGGCTTCTTTAGTATTCCTCTATTTATTAACTCTTTCACAACTATTCATCATATAATACTATCATGAGATCATAGAAATTTCTATCTTCATATCCGTATCCGTATATAACAAATATGGATATGCTGATATCCGATTCGTATGTATAATAAATATGGATATGCTGATATCCGATTCGTATCCGTATCCGTATATAATAAATATGAATATACTTGATATCCGATTCGTATCCGTATCCGTATTAGAATAAATATGGATATAAATTTTAATATCGTTTAGTATTCGTATCCGTATTCGTATCCGTTAAAAAATATGGATACAAATACGGATATACTACTATCCGATCCGTATCCGATCCGTTTTCAGCCCTAATTGGTATGTAAAACCATACTAAAACCCACACTAGTACATTATCAGTCCATAGAGGTTGGTATGGTACGGTCTACACCTCACACCAAGATAGGTTGTCCATTCTTTTCTCACACTTAACCACTTGGTGCCAAGTGATTTGGGTCAATGTCGGGTGATACAAACCGGTTTGGTTCATACCAATCAAAACTCGATACTGTATCAGTAACTCACCTGTACAATATGGTTCATACCAATCTGCATAGGTTGATATACAAACCTTGCTCCAAACCTCCACATGTTTAGAATGAGTCTAGACAATAGAAAGAAGGCATAGACATTTTATCAATCTCTCGCACACAAATCCCTTGAACAAACATGCAAAGTGAAACGATAAATCATTGATGTAAGAGCAAAGCAGTGTTCGTCAGATCAAAGCTGTTAAAAGGTAAGCATGTTTAAAACTCAAGGAATGAGGCAAAACCATTCCAAACCTCCCTGTGCTTGGAAACAGTCTAGACAGAAAGAAGGCAAGCCTCAACAAAGACCGTTCCCTTCATCACCTAGGCACAAATCCAACATTTGTACACACAAAGTGAGATAACCAGACATAGATGCTAGAGAAATCAAATCCGAGCTTTAAAAAGATAAACAACTTTTACCTTAACCACAATCAACCACCTAATCTGCTAAATCCAAATTAATTCATTGCCCGATTTAAAAGCTGGTAGGCACAACAGAGCACAGCAGTACACCGTACTGCTCCAGTGCCTTACTAGCATGTGGCAGATAGTGCTGGCTGTAAGCCAATACATGACATGTTCCTGTGACAAGCATGTCAAGCAATGGCATAGTACAGCATGGTATGTGCTATGACAGTGGCAGGTGTGCATACAATCCATCAAATGCCAGCTCATTATATTGCCAATAGACTTTAGGATTATCCAATTATATCACAAGGGTTGTTTCAGATGATTACAGGTTTATAACAGAAACATAGGATGCAGTCCCACAATGCAATATATTAGCATGCATTGATGCGTAACAGAGAGATGCAAACCGATATAAGCTATGCACATTACCATAGAATTACGCACCCCTGCACCATGACAGCGACCTGCCCATGATGTACCCACCATACACAGTACAGAACATCATATTTTAATCCTTACCTTTGTTAAGTTCTTATGAATGAATATTCATCTCTTGGCTAGAGAATTTGAGTTATATAAGTCGCCATATTTTTCACTTTCAATTAGATTTTATTTTTAAAACCTATTTTATATTTTGAAATAATAAATGAATCCATAGCTTACTTTATCAACAAATCAAGATACATGCTGAGCACTTGTATGGTCATTAGTTTTTTTTTTACGTATGTGCTCTGTGAGTACTTGTGTTTAGTACAGTAACTAAAATATCATCCATTGTCATCATTAAAACAGATTCCTTTGAAAACTTAAAACCAATTTTATGCCATGAATAGGAAAGCATATTATATTGAATGGGAGAAAATAATTTCATTAAAAGCATAGTAGTTTATCCTATAACCTAGAAATGACAAGTGTACTTAGCTAGCACAACCCATCCTCGACATAAGAAAAATCATAAAAAGTTTTAATGCAAACATTGACAATAATAACTCAACAAAATCATGACTAATATTTGGTATAAACATCCTGATTTAACTTCCATCAAGTGACAAAGCAAAATAATCTAATTAATATTTATTTCTTATAAAAACATGAAGAGCAAACAGCGAAAAACCTTCTAAGTCAATTACTTCTTGACATATGTACAATAAAATTTTTTAACAATCACAATACTTGGACAATACCACTGAGTACTTAGCTAATTGGTCAGGGCATAAGAACCCTACTCCCTTGAGATGAGGAAAGAGTAAATAATTCTGAATTATGGTTGTAGTTACATAGTCAAAAAGGATAAAAACTTAAATTTATTTAAGTAAAAAAGAGAAACAATATAAAAATTACATCAAAGATCGATGTCAAGTGAAAAAAATATATAATGGACATAGTTTCACAGCTCATGCCACAAGCACACGACTCATAGAAAGACTGCTACAACACCATGTGCTGAGCTATTGAAACTTAATAATACATCATTGCAAAAATGAAGATTTAGGAATGCTCACGCATTCAATAGTGTCATAGAATCTCTGATAATAGCTAATAGATACTCAAAAATAAAATCAAGAAACCATTGGTATCAGCCTCAATTAAATATTTCATTATAATCGATCGACAATAAATATTATATGGTTAATATTCTAGCAGAATCCATTTTATGAAAAGAAAGCCCTAAGACAATAATATTTGGCAATTTTGTCAATCACTCTTCAAGGATCATACATGAGCACTCAAAAAAAGAATGAAATTATACATTACAACTCAACTAATAAACATCTATAAAATCAACCTAGAATCAAAGCCAACAACTTTTAATCATCATTATAATGAAGTAAAACATTGAGAGAGAGAGAGTTCCATATTAAACAACAAAATTTAAAAATATACGTAGATAAATAAATATACATAGATACATATTATAACTTATTTAATGTCACTTACAGGAGAAGGCGTTTCAGTAACTTCTTGTCTGGATTGATGGTTTTCCTCTGCACATACAACAAAGTTGTAAACATATTGAAGCTTAGAAAGAAAATTTAGATGCTTCATCAATGAAACAATAGATAGCTGAATGGAGAAAACAAAAGAAATATGACCAACTCACCACATGAACACCACTTTGAAAAGTAATAGTCATAAAGAATATGAAGAAGACAGATTGATATTAAAAAGGCATGATGATGTCAATCAAATCACAAAATATAAAAAAAGGCCAATATATGATGGTTTCAACTGATATTCTCCAAAAATACAATTGGACTGATGAACTCAAAGCATAGATAAAAGGAAATGATGGTATGTAGGTGGTCAAAGGACCTCATAGCACATATGAAATTTTATGAATAATCGATCCTTTGGCTCCTGAAATTGAAAACCCTATCCACCAGGACTTTAAAGGCCAACAACCGAACAAGAAATACACAGCAGGGACAAGAAATTCAACCTGGGTGACACTTGTCAAAGATGGAGGAGAAAAGATGGGAGGCGCCCCAAGCGATGATCCAGGAGGTAGGATCAACGAGTTTGGACAACCAGCCGCTTCCTCCAATCTCCATCGGAGCCAGGTGGCAGCCCCGAAGGAGGCCACAAGCCATGTCCGAGGGCCAGTCATAATGCGTCCTGAGGGCCCGCCGGAAGGAGCGCTTTGGAAATTGTCCCTCAGCACCGCCCTCGTACACCACCACCGCCATAGGAGGAATCGAAGGCGAAAGAAAAAAAAAGATGGAGATAGAGATGAGAGTTCACGAGAAGGAGGTTGAATAAAAACACCCGACCTTTGGTGCCTGCGACGCCTCAAAGCCGTATAAATAATAAGGGAAATCGAGGGTTTGAAAGCGAGGCTATATAAATAAGGTAATCTGGTCCCTATGTTGATTGATAAATTACCATTCAAAAATTTACCAAACATGGTATACCAGACATAGTATACGGTTGATTGCCCGCTTGTACAAAAAAAATGGTATACGGTAATATGATCCCTACTATTGCACACCATTGATGAAATAGATTATTCGGTTTCTTAATCTAGTGCATTAAAAGTAGATCTAATTATTAAAAAATAATAGAATAAGTACAAATATCATAACAAAGCTTTTATATATATATATATATATAGAGGCTAGAATATAAATATATATCGACTCAAACTATATTCTGATTCTCAAACTTTTAATTGTTACAATTGGTTTCTTTTATTTTAAAAATATTGTATATTTTTAAAATTAATAAAATAATTGATTCAAACAAAAATATGTAGCTTGCTTTTATTATTTTTTAATTTTAAATAATTCATATTATGAAATGTTAGAAAGATGGCATTCTACAAACATGAAGGGCTAAATTGCATCCAGTTAAAAGCTAAAAATTACATCCAGTTAAAAGCCAAAAATAAATCTTGAGTAAAAAATCTAAGGGCTAACAATATATTTTTTTAATTTTTTTATGATAACAAGTTATAAAAAAATTTATTTTTATTTTTATTTTTATTAACTAGATGCATGATGGCAAGCATAGGTACAAATAAATCGAGTAATAGATTAGGCGATGATTTTGATCTTAACAAAAACTCTTTATATCTGCGCATCCACATGATATATGTGATGTAAAAAAAATAAAAATATTTTAATGCATATAAAATTATTGTGCATGGTGCACAAAAACTTTTTTATCGATTTCAATATCCTCCTCTCTCTTATTGAAAAAGTATTGCTTGCACCCATATGCAGTGATTGATGCACGGCATGTTCATATGCAAAAAAATAAAAATATTATTTTTATCTTTGACATGTGTTGTGCAATTCCTGCCAAGACTTTTCCTCCTCTTATTAATCTCAATGGGCCGAGGATCAGGAGGGAATCGCCAATCCGCCTTCCATTCGACGTGGCCTCCTCTCCACTCTTGAACGCAGCGGGCGAGAAGTTAGAAGCTAGTTAGAATGGCTAATCCTACTTCCAGGCTCTCCATCCCTCATTCCATCCGATGCCTTATCTCTTCTCTCCACCACCGACCGAAGCCCTCAGCCTCTCCAAAGAAGCGGCCATGACTTTCCTCCGTGCTTCGTCAGGTCAGGTAAAATCTCACTCCAATTCCACAATCTCGCTGGTTTCTTTAGAGTTTGCTCTCAGGAATTTGAGCTCCGGGGTTCAAGACATAGACTTTGTTGGAGTAAGTCTATCTTGCTCCTCTGAATCGAGATGCGGCCTCTTAGTTTTCAGTCAATCCTTCCATTTTCAGTACATGTTTTCCACCAGTGATCTTGAATTAGTTCATTTCGTTCAGAGCTATGCTCTTTCTTGTCCATAATTCGTGTTAATGGTAGTTAGGATCAGGAAAAAAATTAAACTTTTAGCATTAGCATGTAATATATGTGGTCTACTCTATTCATTCCTATTGATAAATAAAAATTGTGTAAACTGCAGCATATCAGTGTGGAAAAGTTGGTACCTTTGACGCCGACAGGTTGTGTTATTTGTGATTCAAAAGTTCCTAGCAATCTTACATCGAAAGAAAAAAAGTTCTTAGCAATCTAGGTTAGATGGAAGCTAGCAAAGTTGAGCTGTTGGATTTTTATTGCAATCAATGACTGAATAGTAAATATCAATGTGTAATTGATGAGGTCCAAAAGAGCCTGGGATGGCACGGCCCACAAGGGCCAGGCACAGCACAGCCCACAAGAGTCTGGGCTAGGCCTGACACGGCCCATCCCCCTTAAATAAATGAAAATAATTTTTTTATTTATAAAAATATTTTTTTAATAAATTAAAAAATATTTAAAACTAAGAATTTATTAATATAAAGCCAACTTAATGATAGAGGGTTTGACATAGACCCCTACTAGTTTATTAATTAAATCAAAATGATATATGAAGGGAGGGTGGTGTAGGCACTAGGATTAAAAAGAAGTTACTAAGCGCATTATGGATTTCTTATTGATGTAGTTAGACTTTTGATTCATGTCAATTCATTTGAATCCAGAGTCATTATGAATTTCTTACTTTATGTTGGTTTGACTTTAAGTCATGTAATTAAGTTTTGTTAATATGAGTTCAATAATTTTATTTGAGTCAAGTACGAGTCAAGTAATTTTATTTGAGTCAAGTCAATATTTATTGAGTCAAAGTATAAGAAGTTGAAGACCCAAGACCATGAAGGATCATATTCAATGTACCACCTCAGCAGCCACATAGAATCTCAGTCAAAGTAAGCGTCATCTACTCGATTAGGATATCTCAAGATTTTTATAAAGTCATCTCAGCATCAAAGGAAGCAAATAAGCCTTCTATAGAAGGTGACTTGCCGCCCATCCCTTATGGAAAGTAGAATATGACGTCATTCTCTGATCTCTTTTTTTAATTTTAAGATGCAGTCTATCCTCTTATTTGGAAAACTATTATCTGATCTTTTTCTCTTGTTTCAAGATGTCGTCTATCTTCTTATTTCGAAAGCTATCTCTGATCTCTTTCCTTTGTTTTAAGAAATAATGAAGTATAAAGCATCCCTTTTTAATATCAATCTATCTTCTTCATATTCTTTATGACTATTACTTTTTAATATCAAACTGTACCTTATGCAACCAAGTCAAAGATAATAAAGCTGCCAACTCTGTTTTCATTTAGCAGGGCCGATTCCATTCAGACACCAAATAAATAAATTTCATATTGGATGCATAAATTATAGGTGAGTTGACGTGGGAGCTTCTATTTGGCCCACGTATATTGCTGAGGAGCCCCCTACGCCAAAATAAAAAAATGGCCTTTTTACCCCTAATTTTTTTGAACCAAAATATCCCTACCTACTAAACAGCCCCTCCCCCCCTCAAGAGCCGCCCAAACAGCCCCCGAGCCCCCCAAACAGCCCCCTAGAGACCCTGCTACCTTCCTCCGCCTGCCTCATTCCGGATCTTCATTAGATCGTCGATTGAAGCGATTTAAGGTTGAAATCAAGCAATGGACAATCAATTAATAATTTATGAAGGTGCTACGGTCGCAAAAGTTAGTGCGTGCGATCCGTCGTCAATTTTTTGTTTCACGATTCGTACGTTGTTTGGCCCTGTGTGGCCGAACAGGTGAGCTCTGTTCGGCCACATAGGGCCGAACAACGTAAATATGTTCAGCCCTGGTGGGCTGAACATAAATCTTCTTTTCGACCCTGAGTGGCCGAACAGAATGTTTATCCTCTATTTTTTTGATTAATTATAATTAGGATTTAAAATTATTATTTGATCGTGCAGGACGATGCTTCGACTGAATGTAGCGTGATTGGCTCCGATTGTGTAATGGATTATACAAATGAATTTACAACTTACGAGGTAAAATTTAATTGCATTTATTTTCATATTATTTGACTAAGCAATGTTTAAAATTGTCTACCAACATAAAACTATTTATTTTATAGATATTCAAATGTAGAGAAGAAATGTGGAATTGGTGTCGGGAAGTCGGAAAGAGGAATGGATTTGTCGTTATTATTAAAAAATTCGATTCGGGCAGCAATGTTAAGAAACCAAGAATTATTTTTTCTTGCGAAAGGAGCGGTACTTGCAAAAGTAAACACATCAAGGAAAGGGATCAAAGACCAAGGCCAGTGGCACTAAGAAGTGTGGATGTCCTTTTGCCTTAAGAGGGAAGAAATTGGACACTGCATATGATTGGATGTTAACGGTCATTTGCGGTGTGCACAATCATCCAGCTGCAAAGCATCTCGAGGGGCATTCATATGCGGGATAATTATCTAAGCAGGAGACTACAATACTAGTGGAGATGTCGAAGAGTTTGGTTCGGCCTAAGGACATTTTATCTACTTTGAAGCAAAGGGATGCCCTCAATGTTACGACAATGAAGACAATCTACAATGTACGACAGAAGTGCAAGGCTGTAGAGATTGCTGGAAGATCTCAGATGCAACATCTTCTTGGTAAATTATCTGAGTGTAAATACATTGAGTGGCATAGGAATTGTATCAAGTCTGATGCTGTGCGTGACTTGTTTTGGGCACACCCTGGCAGTATAGACTTGTTACGTGCATTTCCTCATGTGTTGTAATGGATTGCACTTACAAGATGAATAGATATCATCTTCCTCTCTTAGAGATTGTTGGGGTGACATCAACTGACCTGACATTTTCTATTACTTTTGTGTATATGGACTCTGAGCGAGAAGATAACTATACATAGGCATTAGAGAGATTACGCAGTGTCATGGACGATGATGCTCTGCCTGAGGTGATAGTCACAGATAGAGACTTGGCTCTATTGAATGCAATTCAGAGGGTATTTCCTACGGCAACACATGAGGTACATCAGGGATACCCACCACGCCGTTGTCGATGCCTGTACTGCTGTGGCAATGCATGACTAGGGCCAGGAACATCAGGCTGAACAGGCTGCATCGTAGAGATATGCTGACCCTACAATACATGTGTCATCTGCGATATGATATCGTACATGTGCATCCCTTGTGACGCAGCAGCCTCCTCCGATCCATATCAAGTATGCCAGTGTAAAGGCCAAGCGCATCTGCAATACGCCGGCCTAGCACGTCAGCATCAGCATCATCGGGACGTGATCGGGAGTAGATACTGGATCAGCTCTTCAGAGGGTGAACAGCCAGATGCATGATCCGAGAATACCACTCCAAAAATCCCGGTACGCAATCTGAGGGTTGGGTCACCGGATAGCTCCTGCTCGCTGTGCTCAGTAGGTGATCTTCCCACCTTTCCCATAACTGCTCATAGAAGATGTACCGTATGCGGTATGAAGCTGTTGTCAATCCTCTGCTGGCTCACTTAAGGGCTAGTGGTGTACGGGGGATCGTCTATATCCTATCGAACTGTCATAAAACCCTTTCAAGATGATAGGGTTCTACGACATCCATGCACTTCAGGCATCCACTAAAGAATGCAATATCAAGGAACGAACGATCATCCCGGATAAGACGATGGGGATCTCAAACTACCTGCATTATATTAAATTGAAATTAGTTTCATAATGTATGATAAATTATATAAATACAAGTGCATGGTCCTATGGTACATACCTCATCTACCCTCAGTATGTTCAATGACTCGCGCAGAATCACCAAATGGTCCATCGTCATCTGAGGCGGAGTGCCAGGAGTCCATCGGTGTACGCGGGGCCTAGCATCAGTATAGTCTAGGGCTGGGTGAGGAGTGAGAAAGGGAAAATGCTCATAAATCATGCCTGGAGAAGCGTCATATATCCACTGATCTGTCTAACGGATGCCCTTGACGCAATCCCCAACTGCCGATATAAATGAGCCAAGGCACCCGCACCCTAGGCATATGTACTCACTCTATCCAAATGCCGAAGTAGAGCAAGATAAGCTATAGGCACCCTCGTCCCGCTCTTATCGACAAAAAGTGTACACCCTAACAAAAAAAGCAAATATGCTCGCGCTGCACAGTCTATCCTACGGCGGCTATCTCTATCTGATACATTATGGAATGACTCTTCAGCCACTCTAACCTCACAACTGACCACAGATAGATAGAACCTCCTGACGCGTGTCATCCCGTGATACATCCAATAGCTGCACTAGTAGGTCCTCAGCATCCCGATCACTCATCCTAATTGTAGACAAGGACACTGAGGCACCCATGACACTAATCCCTAATATGGCGGCAACATCATCCAATGTGATTGTCATCTCGCCAAAGGGAAGATGGAAGGTGTTCGTCTCGGGCTGCCATCTCTTTACAAAGCTCGAGACAAGAATCTTATCAGCGAACCGATAAGAGCAATGCACTAGCTCTAGAAGACCCGACTGCTGAACTATATCCCTGAATCTCCTATTCAATTGCCCTGATGCCCACCACTGCCACTCACCTACTTTGGCAGCATGGTTCATGCACTTCAGTGGAGTCTGTTCTTGCGAAATATAAATGGATAACATAAATAACACATAACAGCATCGAATAATACATTAAATAACATAAGGTAGAACAACGAACAAATACATGTTGCCTCCAGATGGAGGCTGCAATATGTGTCCTGAAACTTCTAAAGACAGAGTCATCCTTAGGATCGCCTGGACAAGGACCATCCGCCTCATCATCATCAACATCTATAGCTGGGATGTCCTCGTCTGCTGTCTCATTTGGGGGCGATGGTGCAACAAGATCCTCAGGAAGCTTACGAATCTCAATAACCT
Organism: Calamus simplicifolius; assembly: GCA_900491605.1. Classification (NCBI taxonomy): domain Eukaryota; kingdom Viridiplantae; phylum Streptophyta; class Magnoliopsida; order Arecales; family Arecaceae; genus Calamus; species Calamus simplicifolius. The sequence continues at coordinate 421,426 of UESW01001791.1, read as the reverse complement.
CAGGCGCTTGGGTTCTACGTCTCCTGGCAGACGCTGTGGGTCTAACTCGTGAGGGGCCAGCATCCATATATGAAACATTACAATATTCATTAGTAAAATAAAAATATCAAAATATATATTTTTATTAAAAATATATAATATACTTTATTATATATACTTTATAATAATATATTGATTATAATTATAATATACTTTATAATATATTATAAATTCTAATATACTTTATAATATACTTGATTATTATAATAATTATAATATACTTTATTATAATTATATTTTATAATTTAATTACTCTGTTCGGCCCAGCTAGGCCGAACAGACATAGAAATGTTCGGTCGAGCAAGGCTGAACAGACATAAATCTGTTCGGCCCAGCTCGATCGAACAGATCAATTCTGTTCGGCCCTGGAGGGCCGAACAGAGGTTCTCTGTTCGGCCAACCAGGGCTGAACAGAGCTGGGAGACGTCCGAAGTGGGGGGATGAAGGGGGCAGAGCCGTCGATCACGTACGGACGTCGGGAGGGAGGGATATTGGCTTAAAAAAAATAACTTGAAGGGGAAAGTTCGAGTGAGGAAATGAGGAAGGAGGGAGGAAGGAGGGAGGAAGATGAAGGGAGGAAAGGAGGGAGAGCTTACCTTATCGGAGAAGATGCTCCGCTGCCGGGGAGCACCGTGAGGAGGTGAGCACGAGCAAGGGGGTGGGAAGGAGAAGGATCGGACGGGGGTCGGATGGGGGGATGGGGGGGGCCAAATAGTAATTTGGGGGGGAGGGCGGGAAGGAAAAGGGGTAATTTGAAAATTTTAAAAAATTAGGAGGGCTACTGAGTAAAATAGGAGGGCTCTTAAGTACAAAAAAAAAAAAAAAAAAAGTAAAATGAGGGGGCTCCTCAGCTATTTCCGCGGTCCAAATAGATTTTCCCTGTTGACGTTGTGGCTACATAGATCTGACAATGCTGAGGAGAAAAAAAATAACTTTATAGGAAAAAGAAGTCACCTCATAAGCTCAAATTTCCTTTCAAATCAGAAACCATATAAGCATATACATCCCCTCTAAAAATTACCGTATCTACAGAAGTAAGTTTTATCTTACAGAACAAAATGTACGGTAGTATAAACAGTTTGGGAAAAATCAGAACAGCTTGCCGGCGAACTCTTTAATGTCTTCATCGTTACACGAGGGGGAAGCATACGATGCCAGGTCTCTAAGCTCAGGGAGGCTCCTTCCTAGCTGCAATGCCATCTTCATCTCAAACAGCTCCCCATTCTCCCTCTTCTGCACATCTCTTTCCTCCAAATTTGACTCGATTTCTTCTTCTAACCTTCGGTAGAAGCCGCCGAGGTTGCGGAACAGCTCAAACACCATTCCCACCTGCCCACCATGCTCCAAGGTATTCACTACGGCTGCAAGCGCCCTCCGACGACGCCGAGCAACGGAGGCAATTGGCCAAGAGCCGGAGAGCCAATCAAACCGGCACCGATCGCAGCCAGGCCAGCGAGCAGCGGGCCTGAGGTGGCTAAAGTCTTATTAATCTTCAATACCAGCTTGCCCAACCTCACGTACTCCTCATCTTTCACCTTCAGTACTCTCAGAACGCCCTTCATCTCCTCTTCCAGCTCCTTGCTCCAGCCATTGCTTCCCGCCCCATCGACGCATTTTGGACGTCTCTCTTGCCGCCTTAGTTTAGGCCACCATCGAGTGGGCTCTACGGTTTCAGGGAACTTCTCCAGCATCCCGGGGAGCAAAGGCAGCGGGTAAGCCTTCTCGAGTGCGAGCACCTTCTTCAAAGCCTCTTGGACGTCCATCTCGGTAGGGGCTCCGAGGGCGAGTGTCGCGTGTATCGATCTCTCGAGCTGCTTCCACAGCCGGGTCGCATTCCTTTGTTCTTCGGTCAGCTGGGAAGGCTGGATCTTGTTGACGACCAGCATCATCCCGGTTGCAGCGGTGAACAAGACCACGGAAGAGAGCTTGAAGGCAAGGAGGTGAGGTGCGGCTTCGCCCAATGGGATGGACGAGATTCCTGTCATGAGGGATGCAGCGAGGCTGATGGAGTTGATGGAGTGGAGGAAGAGGTGATTCCAGTTGTTCCTCTGTTCTCCGATGATGGCGTGCATCTCTGCTCGATCCGCGACTGCCTCGGCAATGGCATGAAGCTTGGTGATGATCAAATCTTCGTCTTTGTTAGGCGTGGCGATATGTGTTCGACTTTGCCTGGTGGCCGGGTTCTCTTCTCTCAGGATCAAATCCCCCATGGCGATGTTGGTGGGCATCTTTGGAAGGGAGATCCTACCCTTGATTCCGACATTAGAGGAGGCATGAAGGATCGCACAGAACCTGCTGCGATATGGGACTGATGATGATTCTGTTAGGTGTGGCAGATGATGGCTAACTAATTGATCAGACTGAGGCTAGAGTTATACTCTATGTCCTTAATTAAGATAATTTCATCCCGCAATGGTGCTTACGATCAATATGACTATTGTCTCCAAGGATACAACAGTCTCCTTTTGATGAAAGCAGTACTACAATTCATCAAAAATATCGAACCAAAATGCTACTCTCTTTTTAATACACTATTGCTATACTACCCTTAGGAAAGTATGCAAATGCCTAAGAGAGAACTCAATTCGGAATGAAATTGGAATAAATGAAATGAGAGGGTCTAGGGTCCTATTTATAGGTTTTTAGGTGCCCCTTGGAAGCAACCCTACGAATTTAATTTAACTTGAATTCTTTGATCGAAGGATGTGAGGGTTAAGGGCTTATCACCCTTGATATGCCTTTTAAATATCGTGATCTTCAGATCAGGCGATTGGATAAGCCTTTTCATGGCTGTGATCTGAAGATCAGACGATCAGATAAGCCTATCCTCATCCCGATATGCCTTTTTATCATCATGATCTGATGATCACGTTATCAGATAGGCGGTTGTACGTCTTTGATACACTGTTTCAAGATCACTTATCACAACGGCTTGATCGAAGCGACGCCTTATCACCAATCGTACGATCGGACGGACGCCTTATCACCAATCGTACGATCGGACGGACGCCTTATCACCAACCAACGATCGGATGGGTGCCTTATCACCAACCATCCTATTGACTAGTCAACCAACCGTCCTGTTGACTGGTCAACCAATGGGTGTCAGCCGTTGGATCGCGATGGCGATTGTGATTTGATCACCGCATCTCGACCCTTCATCCAATCGATCAACGATCAATTGATCTCAGCCCCTTATCTAGATCCGATCACTCTCCACCGTCGGATCCTCATGATATAGAAAAAATTTAAAGCCCCTCAAGCTCCTCGCGATGATGCGCACATGCGAAGTACAAAGTGCGCCTACAAAGCGCCCATTCGCCCTTCGCGCGTGCGCGTACGCGTGCGCAAGGGTGATGCTACGCATCACCCTCAAGCTCTCCACTTATGGTGAGTCTAAGGAACTTAAGCTTCAAGAAAGTAGTTTCCATATAAGTGAACATTTTTTTCTTGATTTTTTCGATGTGGGACTAAATGTCCCCGCAATTTCTCATTCATACACATAATGAGGTAATGGGCTTTCAAGGCCCATTAGGGTATTCAAGGCCTATTTTGGCCCATTACCCAACAATCCCCCACATGAATAGAAATTGGATTTAGATCAAAGATCAGCAAAGATCAGTAAAGGCAAACCCCCACATAAAAGGATTTTAATGCAAATGAATATGCACACACACTAAAAAGAGTATAATGGGATGAAGTTGTATCGGGATAGGTAGCTTGTAGCTTTGAACCTTCCTTAGTGAATTGTTATCGAGTTTACTTGCTAAAAGGTGAACATGATGTCTTGAACCTTTCAGCATTTTGTGTAAACTAAGACAATAACAATCATGCAACTTCTTTCCGAGCATTCTTTTGGATCTCATGGTTGTGTTCATTTTGGCCCCGAACAACTCCTGGTCTCATGAGTGCTTTAGAGAATTAAACCTTAAAATCCTCATAGAATTGGCCCAGTTCACACTCACATAGGTGATTCTTATTAAGAGTATCCTGCTATATCCCACATGATGTTTATGTCATAAAAATCATTAAAAGCAATGCTTATCCTAGTACCTTTAGCAGGTAGCACCAATTATTATAGGAATGAGTAGGATTGGACATCCTTAGTGCTATCAAGTCTCTTCATAATTTAGTTATCCCTTTTGAACCTAGATCTTGGGATCTCCAGTCAACTAGGTTGGGTATCCACTATAAATATTTTTCAGTTATAGGTTTTAAACACAGTCCCCTCGATAAATAGTTTACTTGATCTCTTGGCAACCCCTTTGTTAATGGATCCGTTGGGTTTTTCTTTGACTGAACATAGTCAATAGAAATTACACCAATTTCAAATAACTGCTTAATGGTATTATGTCTGCGACGTATATGTCTAGACTTACCATTATACACTTATTCTGTGCTCTGTATATTGCCGATTGACTAACACAATATATGCATATTGCAGACACAGGCTTTGGCTAACATGGAATATCTTCTAAAAGGTTTCGAAGCTATTTGCTTCTTCAGCTGCCTTTTCTAAAGTAATAAACTCAGATTCCATAGTGGATCGAGCTATACATGTTTATTTAGAAGATTTCCATGACACAACACCTCCTCCTACGGTGAATACATATCCACTTGTGGATTTTGTATCTTTTGTGTTAAATATCCAATTTGCATCACTGAATCCTTCTAGTACAGCTGGATATCTTGAATAATGTAATCCATAACTTAGGGTATGTCGCAGATATCTTAATACCCTTATTAGAGCTGTCCAATGATTTGGACCTGGATTACTTGTAAATCTACTCAACTTATTGACAGCATATGCTATGTCAGGACGAGTGCAATTCATGACATACATTAAACTGCCAATTATACGTGAGTATTCCAATTGAGATATGGGTTCTCCATATACTTAGCCAAATGTAGATTAACATCTACTGGTGTTTTCACCGGGCTAGTATCATACTTTTTATACTTATTTAATATTTTATCAATATAATGAGATTGAGATAATATTATTTCTTCAGATGTTCTAGTGATTCGAATCCCTAGTATAACATCTGCAACACCCATATTTTTCATGTCAAAATGTTTGATCAACATTTTCTTTGTCTGTTTAATCATTTCAGTATTACTACCAATGATTAACAGGTCATCTATATATAAGCAGATTATCACATACCCTTCATAGGGTTTTGGCATATATGCATTTGTCACATTCATTTATTTTGAATCCATTTGATAACATGACATTATCAAATTTTATATGCCATTGCTTAGGTGCTTGCTTTAATCCATATAAGGATTTAACAGTCTACACACCTTCTTTTCTTATCCTGGAACAATAAATCCCTCAGGTTGTTCCATGTATATTTCTTCATCTAATTCACCATTCAGAAAAGTAGTTTTAACATCATTTGATGAATTTCAAGATTGTTAATGGCTACAAAAGCATTAACATTCTTATAGATGTTATTCTACTTACTAGTGAATAGGTATCAAAGAAGTCTATACCTTCTTTTGTTTGAAGCCCTTAGCCACTAATCTGGCTTTATACTTGTCAATTGATCCATCAGCCTTTAGCTTTTTCTTAAAAATCCACTTGCATCCTAAAGGTTTTATACCAGATGGTAAGTCTACCAACTCCCAGGTATGATTATGCATGATGGACTCAATTTCACTATTAACAGCTTCTTTTCAAAAGGGTGTTCTGGATTAGACATTGCCTCCTTGAATGTCTGAGGTTCATCTTGTAACATATAAGTTACATAATCAGGACCAAAAGACTTTGCAACTCTTGGTCTCTTACTGCGTCTAGGTTCATCTTCAGGATATTCTTTCTGATGACTACTACTAGCAGTATTATCATAAGTTCTTTTATTTGAACTTATTTCTAATTTTCTTTTACTTGGAAATATATCTTCAAAGAATGTTGCATTCCTTGATTCCATGATTGTATTTATCTGTATATCAGATATCTGATTTATACACAAGAAAGTGATATGCACTACTATTATGTGCATAATCGATAAATATACAATCAACAGTTTTAGGTCCTATTTTGACCTTTTTGGGGTTTGGAATAGCTACTTTAGCTAGACACCCCCACACTCTTAAATAATTGTAAGAAGGCTTCTTTCCTTTCCATAACTCATATGGAGTAATTTCCTTCTTCTTAAGAGGTATCTTATTAAGAATATGATTTGCTGAGAGAATTGCTTCTCCCCATAAATTCTGTGGTGTACCAAAATTTATCAACATAGCGTTCATCATTTCTTTTAATGTGATTTTTATGTTCCGCAATTCCATTAGATTGAGGCAAATAAGAAGCAGTAGTTTGATAAATAATGCCATGCTCTTGACAGAATTCATCAAAAGGTGCATTGTATTCACCACCTCTATCACTCCTTATGGCCTTAATCTTTTTGCCAAGTTGATTTTCAACTTCATTCTTATAACATTTAAATATTTCTAAAGCCTCATCTTTAGACTTAGTAGATACACATAGCAGTATCTTGTTGAATCATCAATAAATGTTATAAAATACTTTTTACCTCCTCTAGTTTGAACTGACTTTAAGTCACATAAATCACTGTGAATTAAGTTAAGAGGTTCAGTATTTCTTTTAACTAATGGAAATGGTGTTTTTACTAATTTAGCTTAAACACACACTTCACACTTGTAATGTGGATCGATTTCACGATTAGGTAATAATTCTAATTTCATTAATTTTCGTAATGAATTAAAATTCACATATCCTAATCTATCATGCCATAGACAAGAAGAGTCAATCATATAAGCAGAAGAAGAAGCTTTATTTATTTCAAGGTTTCTGTGTACAGTCATTACATTCACCTTGAATAATCCATTATTCAAGTAACCTCTTCCAATAAATATCCCCCCTTAGCGAGTATAAATTTATCAGACTCAAAGACCATCCTAAAGCCATGTTTGCTTAGGAGGAAGCCTGATATAAGATTCTTCCGAATGTCAGGAACATGTAGCACATCATTAAGTAGAAGCTCCTTGCCATACGTTATCTTCATAACGATGCGGCCAAGTCCTTCTATCTTGGATGTAGCGGAGTTACCCATGACCAAATTTCTACCATTGATAGGAGTATATGATGAGAAAATACTCTTATCAGAGCAGACATATCTGGTAGCTCCAGTGTTGATGTACCACTCATTTGCTTTGTCAACCATGTTTGCTTCAAATACAACTGCTGACAGCATCATCTCGGATACCTCTTTGGTTTCAGTAATGTTGACTTCTTTTTTTTCTTTGTCCTTAAAATGGCAGTCCTTGGATTTGTGTCCTTGCTTTCCACAAACAAAGCACTTTCCCTTGAACTTATATTTCTTTGGATTGCCCTTCTTCTGTTTAAAGCCTTCACCTGGAAACTTGCGTTTCTTCTTCCCTTCTATGAGGCTGGCCTTTGGCTCAGCAGGTTGTCCTCCTGTCTTCTTGTCTTGGCTCTTATTATCCTCCTCGATCCTCAGGCGGACAATTAGGTCTTCAAGTCCCATCTCCTTCCGCTTATGCTTCAGATAGTTCTTAAAGTCCTTCCATAGTGGTGGTAGCTTCTCTATGATAGCAGCTACCTGGAATGACTCACTGAGAGACATTCTCTCTGCATGTATCTCATATAGGATGATCTGGAGCTCTTGGACTTGCTCTATAACTATTTTGTGGTCGACCATTTTGTAGTCTAAGAACCTTCCAACCACAAACTTCTTGTGAGGTCTTATACTTTTTGTCCAAGGATGCCCATAACTCCTTCGCAGTATCAATACTATTGCACATATTGTACAAGGTATTGTTCAGACCATTAAGGATGTAGTTCTTGCAAAGGAAGTCTGAGTGCTTCCATGCCTCCACCGCAGTAATGACTTGCTTGTCGGTCTCCCCTTCCTTCAGGACAGGTGGATCTTCATTCAGCACTCTGACCAGGTTCAGAGTTGTGAGGTAGAATAGCATCTTCTATTGCCACCTCTTGAAGTCCGTGCTAGAGAATTTCTTCGGTCTCTCAGCTTGAATGAATGTCATCATAGTAGCCATCTGCAGGAGCACTTCCGTGGTAGCAGAAAATGTCTTAAGATTGTTGGGTGTCGCAGATGGTGGCTACCTAATTGATCAGACTGAGGCTAGAGTTATACTCTATGTCCTTAAGACAATTTCGTCCTACAATGGTGCTTATGATCAGTACGACGATTGTCTCCCAGGATACAACAACCTCCTTTTGATGAAAGCAGCACTACAATTCACCAAAAATATCGAACCAAGAATGCTACTTTCTTTTTAATGCACTATTACTATATCACCCTTAGGAAAGTATGCAAATGCTTAAGAGAAAACTCAATTCGAAATGGAATTGAAATGAATGAAATGAGAAGGTCTAGGGTCCTATTTATAGGTTTTTAGGTACCCCTTGGAAGCAACCCTACGAATTTAATTTAATTTGAATTCTTTGATCAAAGGATGTGAGGGTTAAGGGCTTATCACCCTTGATATGCCCTTTATACATCGTGATCTTCAGATCAGGCGATTGGATAAGCCTTTTCATGGCTGTGATCTAAAGATCAGCCGATCAGATAAGCCTATCCTCATCCTGATATGCCTTTTCATCATCGTGATCTAATGATCACGTTATCAGATAGGCGGTTGCACATCTTTGATACACCGTTTCAAGATCACTTATCACAACGGCTTGATCGGAGCAACGCCTTATCACCAATCGTACGATCGGACGGACGCCTTATCACCAATCGTACGATCGGATGGACGCCTTATTACCAACCGTCCTGTTGACTGATCAACCAACCATCCTATTGACTGGTCAACTGATGGGTGTCAACCATTGGATCGCGATTGTGATTTGATCACCGCATCTCGACCCTTCATCCGATCGATCAACGATCAATTGATCTCAGCCCCTTATCTAGATCCGATCAGTCTCCACCGTCGGATCCTCATGATCTAGGAAAAATTTAAAGCCCCTCAAGCTCCTCGCGACGATGCGCACGTACGAAGTGCAAAGTGTGCCCTTCGCATGTGCGCGTGCACGTGCGCAAGGGTGATGCTACGCATCATCCTCAAGCTCTCCACTTATCGTGAGCCTAAGAAACTTAAGCTTCAAAGAAGTGGTTTCCATATAAGTGAACCTTCCTTTCTTGATTTTTTCGATGTGGGACTAAATATCCCCGCAATTTCTCATTCATACACATAAGAAGGTAATGGGCTTTCAATGCCCATTAGGGTATTCAAGGCCCATTTTGGCCCATTACCCAATAGATTCTGCTACTGCCGTCGCCACTGCCGAAGATGATAATTGAAGAGCTACCATCTCTGAGTTTTCGCTGCTTTTCAACTTTCAGATTTCTTTCTTCCTTCAGAGTTGTGGTTTGTGTTGGTTTTTGATCTTGGGATGACTCAGAAGGGCTAGCGTTTGTGGTGAGATGGGAAGGGGGGCGTCTATATTTATATTGGCCCTGGCCTCAATACTCCTGATTCTGGTCTTGGAGGTTGTCGATTGACTTGGTTTACGGTTTAAACATTTGAAATTTTGAATAGCATAAACCCGGACAAGTCCGAGGGAACCCATCAATAGACTTCTGGACCTTTTCAATGGGTAAAACTGGGACCTAGTCCCTGGCCCCAACCCGACCGTTTGTTTGTGAAACAGCGACGACTTCTTGAATTGTAAACGGATCGTGTCTCTCATGGAACCACGTTTACGGTTAGCCGGGTTTTACTTTTACCTCGTAGCTAATTTGTAACGGTTAGAAATTCTTTGGAGGACCTCTTCTTTTCGGCCTTGATCAAAATTCAAGGTTAAAGACTTGAATTCTACCGGTAAGATAGCGCCAATTGCAAAAGATCACAACTTTTACAATATATGGTGCAATGCGCCAGCAGTCCGGTGTCCCATAAACTTGTAACCTAGGAGACGAGACTCAAAAACCAAAAGAAGCATCCTCTAATGGCCAATCGAAAAAGAGCCACATCCAAGGCTCAGGCCGCCTCCCAAAGGCCTGATCCAATTAATAGTGCAGCACCGCCGCCACCACCGCCAGCTGAAACTCCTTTGCCACCGACAACGGCGGTAATGCTGGACCAGTTCACCACTCTGATTCAGCAGGTTCAGGCATTGACCCAGTTGGTCTAGGGACTCCAGGTGATTCTTGGCCCTACCGTTCCCGCTTCCCGGCCTCATGAGGAAGCCGCTGCCCCTACTTCACCAGCGATCTCTTCTTCCAATCTGCCTGAGGCGGCGGATCACTACCACTGGCCCATGAAGGCAAAGCTGGCGCCGCAACGAGCTGGAGGGAAGAGCCCGCTCAGATCCAGGCGGGTTCGTTCCCCCTCCCCGGTGTCTTCCTAGGATTCAACATCGCTACCATCTTCTCATCGTCCGATCTCTCCACCACTCTGGATGAGGAGATCATGCAACAGATGCAGGAGATGCATCGAGAATGGCGCCAAGAATTAGACGCCGCCAGACAAGCTCCTTCGTCTTAACCAAAAGCGGAGCAGGGCATTCCCTTCTCCGAGAGGATCATGAGGGAAGTGATTCCCCTCATGTTAAGCTCCCTACCATCAAGCCGTACCATGGATCCACCGATCCCGATGACCACCTAAGCAGCTTCAGATCCATCATGATGTTCCACAGAGCATTGGATGCGATCCTATGCCGAGCATTCCGTTCTACTCTAAGGGGATCTGCCCGAACCTGGTTCAATAGCTTGAAGCCAGGTTCCATTAATTCTTTCGATGAACTGAGCTATTTGCTCATCAGCCAGTTCATTAGCAGCCGTCGCCAGCGACGAAGATTCGATTCCCTCTCTGAGGTCAAGCACAGAGAGGGGAATCCCTGAAGAACTATCTTGGTCATTTTAATATGGCCCTCTTAGAAGTCGACCATCTTAACCATGAGGTGGCCATGTCCGTCCTGGCCAAAGGAGTGTCGAAGGAGGGAGACTTATACTTGGCCCTGGAAGTTAATTACCCGAAGAGCCTTTCAGACATGATGTCCCTGGCAGATAAGTATGCCATGGTTGAAGAATCAAGGAGGTCAGCTCGAGCCGAGCAGCTGAAGAAGAAAGAGGCGAAGGACTCGGACAAGAAACGGGCCCACCGCCGTGCAAGCCCACCTCGCCACCATAGAGCTCCTCCACCACCATCTCAAGACTGAACCTAGAGCCTAGCTCGAAGGTTTAACCGCTACACTCCCCTCACCGCGCCAAGAACGCAAATTCTAATGGAGATCGAGCGGCAAATTCCGCGGCCTCCCCCACTCTGAGGCAATGCGACTCGAAGGGACCCAACCAAATACTGCCGCTTCCATCGGGATTATGGGCACAACACCGAGGATTGTTGGCAGCTCCAGAATGAGATCGAGCGATTAATCCGATGGGGCAGACTGGACCGATTCAAAAGGCCCCCTGAGCTGAACAATGAGGAGAATTGCCAGCCCGAGCCTCGCCAGCTTCCTCCACCAAATCCTTTAGTTATCGGCAATGTCAATGTGATAACAACGGCCGACTCCCCAACCTCTTGGCTAGGCAAGGAGGAAAACCCGCCTAAGAAGGCTCGAGTTGATGAGCTCACTTTTTCTGATGAAGACCTTCGGGAGATACAGTACCCCCATGATGATGCTCTGGTTGTATCCTTAAACATGAACAACTATGATGTACACTGCATTTTGATTGATAGTGGAAGCTCCGTTAATGTTTTGTACTTTGATGCCTTTGTAAGATTGAAATTTCGGGTGGAAAGCCTCCAGGCCGTAGAGTCCACCCTGGTGGGCTTCACAGGTGACTCCATAATCCCTGATGGAGTTATTACTCTAATGGTCCGAGCCGGCACTTAGCCCCGCGTGGCTACTGTGCTCATAGATTTTCTCGTGACCAAGCTTCGATCTCCTTACAACGCCATCCTTGGTAGACCGGGACAAATATCTCTCGAAGCCATCATTTCCATTCCTCATCTTGCCATGAAGTTCCCTACCGAATGGGGAGTGGGGGTTATTCGAGGAAGTCAAATTATAGCTCGGCATTGCTTTGTCACCGACCTTCAGTCCAGAAAGCCTAAGGTGGATGGGCTAGATGCTCGGGAAGACTTTACCGAGCAACAAGGAGAGCCAGCTGAAGAATTGGAGGAAGTGCCACTTGACGAAGCTCGGCCTGACCGAACTATAAAGGTCGGGTCACAGCTAGAAGAAAAGCTTTGGCAAGAGTTGATTGAATTCCTTCGGAAGAACGCTGTTGTCTTTGCTTGGTCTACGTCGGATATACCTGGAATCAGCCCAGATGTCCTGGTCCACCGCCTCAGTGTGGACAAGACATTTCGGCCAATTAAACAGAAGAAAAGAAGCTTCACCCTTAATCACCAAAAGGCTATCAAGGAAGAAGTGGACAAGCTCATCAAAGCCAATTTCGTCCGAGAAGTCAATTATCCTGATTGGCTGGTAAATGTGGTCATGGTAAAAAAATCAAATGGCAAATGGAGGATCTGCATTGACTTCATCGACCTCAACAAGGCTTGCCCAAAAGATAGCTTCCCTCTTTCGCGAATCGACTAGCTCGTGGATTCGACTTCAGGCCATCAGATGCTAACTTTTATGGATGCCTATTCAGGCTATAACCAAATACGTATGGCGCCCAAAGACGAGGAGAAAACTGCCTTCATCACCGATCGAGGTATTTATTGATATCGAGTAATGCCCTTTGGTTTAAAGAATGCAGGCGCCACTTACTAAAGACTAGTCAATAAAGTCTTCAAGGAGTAAATCAGCCGCAACATGGAGGTATATGTTGATGATATGCTGGTAAAGAGCAAAAAGGCGTCCCAACATGTTGAGGACCTCGCGGAAAGCTTCACGACACTTCGAAAGTACTAGATGAAGCTCAACCCCACCAAATGTGCTTTCGGGGTCAACTCTGGGAAATTCCTAGGCTTCATGGTCTCTCAACGAGGCATCGAAGCAAATCCCCAAAAGATCCAAGCTCTGCGGTAGATGGCCGCTCCGAGGTCGATCAAAGATGTGCAACGCCTCACTGGAAGAGTAGCATCCCTCAGTCATTTCATTGCTCGGTCAGCCGAGAAATGCCTTCCCTTCTTCAAAGCACTCCGGTTGGCCAAGAACTTCCAATGGACCCCAGATTGCCAAAAGTCCTTTGAGGATCTCATGAAATACCTCGGCTCGCCACCTCTCCTCAGCAGCTCGAAACCAGGGGAAATGCTGAGTTTATACTTGGCGGTCTCTGAGAACGCTGTTGGTTCGGTACTGATCAGAGAGGAGAATAAAATCCAAAAGCTTGTCTATTATGTCAGCAAGCTACTCAAAGATGCCAAAATGAGGTACACTCAAGTCAAAAAGATGGTCCTGACCCTGGTGACATCGGTCCGAAAGATGCGGCCATATTTCCAGACGCACACTGTCACTGTTCTGACCGACCAACCCATCAAGGCGATTATCCACCGCCCAGAAGCATCGGGAGAATGACCAAATGGGCTGTTGAGCTGAGTGAGCATGACATTCAATATCAACCTTGTCCAGCCATTAAAGCCTAGGTCCTGGCGGATTTCCTTCTTGAATGTACCATACCTGAAGATGGCTCTGCTTTGGACACCCTCGGACAACCGAAGCCAAGCGCCCCGTGGCTGCTTCACACCGATGGATCCTCCAGCATGGGCAGTGCTGGTGCCGGCTTGGTCCTCACCAGCCCAAAGGGTGCGACTTTCGAATATGGCATCCATTTCTCCTTCCCAGCCTCAAACAATGAAGCGGAGTATGAGGCCCTGCTCGCCAGACTCCGAATCGCCCACGAGCTTAAGGTCGAAAAACTAATTGCCTACACCGACTCTCAGTTGGTGGCTAGCCAGGTGCAAGAAGAATTCAAGGCTTAAGAGCCAAACATGATTCGGTATCTCCAAAAGGTGCGCGATCTATCCTCCTGTTTTATTGAATTCAAAATTGTCTAGATCCCAAGGGCAGAAAATGCATGCGCCGATCTCCTATCCTGCCTGACGACTACGGATTCGATGGACCTCAAATGGAGGTTCCACCTGGAGGTCTTGAAAAAGTCCAGCATTGCCAATGCTGGTTAGATAATGCAGGTCGACGTCGAACCATCTTGGATAGACTCCCTGCACAAATATCTTAAAGAAGGGTTGCTGCCTGCTGACAGAAGAGAAGCAAGGAGGTTAAAAATGCAATCATCTCATTATGTTCTGATTGATGATCAGCTGTATAAGCGATCCTTCTCTATGCCATTGCTCAAATGCCTTTGACCATCGGAGGCTGATTATGCTCTTTGAGAGATTCATGAGGGCATCTGTGGTAATCACCTTGGCGGTCGCGCCCTATGCCACAAAGTGCTGCGCCAAGGATATTATTGGCCAACAATGCAGAAAGATGCTGATGACCTTGTCCAAGCCTGCGATGCATGCCAACGACACTCAAATGTCCAGAGGCTCCCCTCTGCTCACCTGACTTTCATATCATCCCCCTGGCCTTTCGCCAAATGGGGAATGGATATTCTCGGCCCTTTCCCCCTCGCAACGGGGCAAAGGAAGTTCTTATTTGTTGCGATCGATTATTTCACCAAGTGGGTTGAAGCTGAAGCAGTCACCCAAATAACCAAAGCTCGAGCTAAAGACTTCGTATGGAGGTCCATCATCTGTCGCTTCAGCCTTCCCCACACTATTATCACCGACAACGGGAAGCAGTTTGACAATTCTAAGTTCCGGGAATTCTGCAAGGATCATGGCATTCTCCATCGCCTGACATCGGTCGGACATCCTCAAACCAATGGAGAGGCCGAGGTAACCAACCGAACTCTCCTGCAAGGAATTAAAGCTCGGCTCAGTCGGGCACGAGGTAGATGGGCCGAAGAGCTCCACCATGTGTTGTGAGCGTACTGAACTACTGAAAGGGTTCCCACATGCCAAACTCTATTTAAGATGGCTTTTGGCACAGTAGCTATCATTCCTGTAGAGGTCAAGCTCCCCTCCCCTTGCATAGAAGGTAATTCAGAAGAATCCAATGATGAGCAACTCCGAACCAAACTTGACTTAATAGAAGAAGTTAAGGAGAAGGTCCAAATTCGGATGGCTATGTACCAGCAAAAAGTAGCCCGCTATCACTCCACCAGAGTCCGAGGAAAGTTTTCCTCCCCAATGACCTAGTGCTTTGAAAGGCATCCGTCTCGAAGCCGCTGGAGCAAGAAAAATTGTTCCCGAATTGGGAAGGTCTCTACCAAGTGATGGAAGTAATCAGACCCGGCACCTACAAACTCCAATATTTGGATGAGAAATCTATTCCTTGGACATGGAACTCGGATAATCTCCGCGCATATCACCAGTAAGAGTACGCTTCTACTAGACTTACTCTGTTCATTAAATTAAATTTAACTTTAACTTTTAAAGATTTGTGAAATCTCTATTTTTATGACTCTACTTGAAAGCTGCAATGAGAAGCATGTTTTACTACACACTAAATCCTTGGCCGGGCTGAGCGATCTCCGTACCTTGGCCGCGCCAAGTAAAATATAATCTTTTTAAATCCTCGACCGGGCCGAGCGATCTCCATATCTTGGCCGCGCCAAGTAAAATATAATCTTGAAGCCTCGGCCAAGCCGAGTGATATCTCCATACCTTGGTCGCGCCAAGTAAAATATAATCTTTTTAAAATCCTTGGCCGGGCCGAGCGATCTTCGTACCTTGGCCGCACCAAGTAAAATATAATCTTGAAGCCTCGGCCGAGCCGAGTGATATCTAATGGTAACCTCAAAACGATCTGAGATGTTTGTGGAAGCGTGATAAGGATCAAATCACATATCTTAGCAAAAACAAGATAATGATCAAATCACATATCTTAAAAAATTGAGTTAGCAATCTATACCTGTATTAATTTAATAACAAGAACAATAGAGAGATTAAAAAATTGACCTTTCGTCTCCACCAATACTACCTTGAAATCACCAAATCCTTTTGATCACCATGGATCTTTCCAAACGTTCTCCGAATTATGATAAACACGAACGAGTGGGCGTTCCTTTGGGTTGTGATTAAGATCACACAACAGAGTTTCATTCACTTTGCATTCTCAGCTCATAAGATAAAGTGAAGTTGAAGGAGAGAACTCTCTGTGGTTGATCATTATCTTTCGATGTTCTTCTCTGTTATTCGTATCTTGTGAATAATATATTCTGAGAGAATAATAAAGATGTTGGTCCAGATAGCAACCCAAGAGGGGGGGTGAATTGGATTTTTCAAAAATTTAAACTCTTTTGAAAATAAACCCCAGCGGAAATAAAACTTAGATTCGCACGGATTAAAACAGAGTAAGCAAGAATAGAAAGTAAGAGACAAGTAAACAATCACGGCAAATACAAGAAGTTTTATAGTGGTTCGGTGTACCTACACCTACGTCCACTCCCAAGTACCTCTTGGGTCCATACTATAATCAATCTGATTATAGTAGAGTTGTTTTGCAAGCTTACAACTCGAACTTATTGTTTTTCCGGGTGCACAACGAACCCAGCTGGTTTTCAAGGCTCACCAGCATAAAACCTTACACCACAAGCTAATGCTTGCACAAGGCTAATAGCCTCAACTGAATCAATCACCAGATTGACCCAGCAAACAAGATTTGTTTTACAAGATAAATAGCTCCTCCAATGAGCAAATATACAATAATGAAACAGAAATAAAAAGATAGGAAACAAAGCCTGATTCACAGATCTTGGTGGCTTCTTCCTTCTCTTCCTTTGAGTGGATCTTCCTTCAAGGTGCTCTTGAGACTCAGAAGATCAGAAAACTAGGGCTTCCTTCTTCCCTTGAGATTTCTTCGAAATAGTGCAACAAAAGCTTAGAATCTCTCTCTTTTCTTTTGGGAAATCAATATGATCTTTCCTTTCGAGTTTTTCCTCTTTTCTTTTCTGAAAGATTTGATTTTCTGATAGATTTCACAGATTTCTCTCTATTCTTTGCCCCTTTTTTGTGTGTCTCTCTTTTTTTGGATGCAGCAAAACCCTCTTCTTATAGATCCCGAATAATCCATAAATAGTTTAAAACTATCCGTTAGAAACAAGTGTAAGAAGGATTAGAACCAAAAATAGCAATAGTTGTTGGGATTAAAAAAGATAAAGATACAGTTTAGAGTCGTTCTAACAGTTCTGGAGTCGCGTCTGACATTCTGGAGTCGGCTCTAACTTTTCTAGAGTCGGCTCTAACTCAAAAATCTTTAACCCACTTGAACTGGAGTCATCTCTGACTTTTCTAGGGTCACACAAAAATCTTCTGGAGTCGACTCTAACAGTCCTAGAGTCGACTCTAAGTCATGGCCTGAAAAACCATCGTTCTGTCTTTTCTGTTGGAGTCGACTCTAACAGTCCTGGAGTCGACTCTAAGTCCATGCCAATTTTCGGAGTCGACTCTGCGATTCTAGGTGTCGACTCTAATGTCTGCAATTCTTACCTTGACATTAGATTCGAACCAGAACTTGATTTGACTCATGATTTTGATTATTAAATCGACTTATAAGCTGAAAAACTTAATCAAAATCATTAGTAACTTCAAATATTATACTCAAATAGTTTTGTTAATCATCAAAATCCTTAATTGGGTCAACAATCTCCCCCTTTTTGATGATGACAAAAACTTTGAGTATATGCATTAAAAATTCATTTGAATTAAGAGTTATAGACATTGTTAAAGCTTTGAAACTTCCTAACATAGAATTTGATGCCAATTTTCAAAATGAACTTTTTTAAGAAATATGCTTGAGTTCTATAATAAACATCAATCAAGATGATTTAACTTTTATATGAAAAAATTATTAAGCTCCCCCTGCATTGACTAACTCCCCCTATGTAGATAAACTGAATTCAATTGAACATTTTTTATTAGAATCTCAAAAAAAATTTCTCCCCCTTTGTAGATATGCAAAAAAATCTTATATTCTTTCATTCTCTTTCTTATATTCTTTCATTCTTTTCTCTTTTATGCATATACAATTATCTCTCCCCCTTTTTTGTTATCAGCAATAAGGTGAATTTTAAATACAATAAAAAGGTTATCAGAGCGGGGTTGTTGGTTCAATTAATCATAGAGATAGTAAACTCATTCATTAAAATTCAATCAATCAATCATAGACAAATTTGCAATAAAAGTGTAATTGTATTTCAATGCAAGATTCATTACATGTGTCAATTCAAGTACATTCACAGGAAAGTAACATATTCAAAATTCCTAGATACATGCTATCAAAGTAAAGAAAGCTAGAAATCCTAAGATACAAACTAGGATAAGACAGGATATCAAAATCACACATGCTTATACACAATTTTCTTCAAATGTCCAATCATTTCCATAATATCATCTTTTTGAGTCTTCTTAAAACTTTCAAGACAAGCTTCAATTTGAGAAAGGGCGAGGTCGATATCTTTCTTTAGTTGACTGGTAGCATGAAGATAAGTTCCAGAACCGTCTGCAATGCCTTCCATCCTTTCAAAAATCTTATGAAGATCAGCGCTAAAGGATTCTACCGAGTTGCTAATGAAAAAGAAATCACGTCAAGCCTTGAATTGATCTCTTCCTTCAACTGATTGAACTCCTCTCTCAACTGACACATCTCATTTGTCCTTTGACTATCATACTCTGCCAGTAAAGCTCTGAGCTGACCTATTTGCTCCTCAGAAAATCTTCCAGATGCCAAAGCTGAGTGATGTGAAGGGTGAGTGCTTGGTCCAGCCACTGAGGGTCCAACAGTAGATGGTCCGGCAGTAGATGGTCCAGGAATATCCTCTCTCTGACTTCCTCAACTCTAACTTCTTCTGCTCTGGTCTCTTGTCCTCTTTTTATCCAATTTTCATTCTCTTTTCTGAAGCCCATGCGGTGAATTGTAGAGACACTATAGTAATCAGTATGCCTTAATTTTCTTAGTGGCTCATTATCCATTATTAGCACACCTTGGCTTATAAAGACTAAGGTTAGTATCATACCATACGGCAGTGTTGATCTCTTCTTGGTTGCTGCTTCTTCCATATAACCAATCATCATACCGGCAAGATTAACAGGTCTTCCAGTGAGAATACAGTCCATCAACAAGATGTCTCGCTCCGAGACATACTCAAACCTTCCAATTTTAGGAAACAAAATTCTTCACAAATATTGTGAAGTAACCTGAGTTCCAAATTAAGTTGATTAGCCATGATTTCTTCAAACTCAGAAACTTCTCTCCCTAACATCCTAGATAGGGCACCTCCTCTATCTTCATGTTGATATTCAACTAGACCAATAGTAGGCATCTCCAATAGATTTCCAAGAGTCTCGGCCGTGATAATTACTTTAGTTCCTCTTACAAAACTCACTAAGCCTCCCTCTCCTCTACATAAATCATTGTAAAATTCTCTCACAAGGGCAGGGTATGTAGGGACATCCAAAGAACAGACTTTCTCCCATCCCATTTCCTTCAACAAACGTCCAATAGCGAAGCCCTCCAAAGCAAAAAGTCAAAATCTACTTTTCTTCCAGTAGTAATGGCCTTACCCACTAATTGGTCTACCCGTGGAGAAGATGGTGAGGGTGGAGAGTCATCTTGAGTGGCAGATGAAGAAGACAGCAAAGGTTGCCTCCGATTTGAATGGCGCTTCGTTGGAACGGTCGATCCACCAACGATAGCACGTTTCTTAGGAGCCATAGGAATAGATTGGAATGAGTTATTGAGAGATTTGAGGGATTTGGAGGGATTGAAATTGATTTGGAATGGTTTTGGAAGGGTTTAGGAGACGATAGGTTTCGTTTGGGGTCGACTCCGCCTTTTTTATTTTGACCTAGTTCCACTTAGAGTCGACTCCCAAAAACGAGGTGTCGGCTCCGAACCAAAAAATCTATCAGCGCCCGGATTAGAGCCGACTCTACAGAAGCCAGAGTCGGCTCTAATTGCCCAGAAAGAACATCAAAATATGAAGGTGTCAACTCCACAAACTGCAGGTGTCGACTCCAATAGTATCAGTGACAAAATTTGAATTTCAAGGATCTAAACTAATCAAATTAATCATCAAACTCTAGATAAGTGTTCCTTAATCAATTGGGGAAACAATGAATCAAATTTTTAGATAAATTTCCTTATTGGACATAGAGGATTTTCAAGAAATTAATGAAGTCTAGATAGTTGTCCTTAAGAGTTTCAGAAAATTATTCTAAAGGATCACAAACTCCTAATTCTCCTCTAAGATAACAAAATCTTTCCTCACTTAATGATTTGGTAAAAATATCAGCTAATTGATCATTAGTATTAACATATTCAAGACAAACATCATTGTTGGAAACATGTTCTCTAATGAAGTGATGTCTAATTTCTATGTGTTTAGTTCTAGAGTGTTAGATTGGATTCTTAGTTAGATTGATTGCACTAGTGTTATCACATTTAATAGGAATTTTATCAAGTGTGATACCATAATCTTCAAGTTGTCGCTTAATCCAAAGGATTTGAGCACAGCAACTTCCAGCTATAACATACTCTGCCTCAGCAGTGGATAATGCAACCGAATTTTGCTTCTTGCTAAACCAAGAGATTAAGTTACTTCCTAAAAGTTGGCATGCCCCACTTGTACTCTTTCTATCTAATTTATAACCAGCATAATCCGAATTAGAATAAGCAATCAATTTTAAGGTAGAGTATCTAGAATACCATAATCCTACATTTTTAGTTCCATTTAAGTATCTAAAGATTCTTTTAACCGCAATTAAATATGATTCCATAGGATTAGATTGATATCTTGCACATAAGTAAACAGAAAACATGATATCTGGCCTACTTGCCGTTAGGTAAAGAAGTGATCCGATCATATCTCGGTAATGCTTCTGATCTACATTCTTACCTTCTTCATCCTTATCCAGCTTGCATGAGGGACTCATTGGCGTACCAAGGGGTTTAGCAGATTCCATACCAAACTTCTTGAGTATTTCCTTTGTGAACTTTGTTTGGTTGATGAAAATCTCCGCTTTCTCTTGTTTGATTTGAAGTCCAAGGAAGAAGTTGAGTTCTCCCATCATGCTCATCTCGAATTCTCCCTGTATTAACTTAGCAAATTCTTGACAAAGGAGATTGTTAGTAGCACCAAATATAATGTCATCAACGTAAATTTGAACAATTAATAAATCCTTTTCTTTTCTTTTTAAAAATAAGGTTTTATCAACATTTCCTCTAGAAAAATCATTTTTAATTAAAAATTTACTTAATCTATCAT
The DNA here is from genome assembly GCA_900491605.1 of Calamus simplicifolius. NCBI lineage: Eukaryota > Viridiplantae > Streptophyta > Magnoliopsida > Arecales > Arecaceae > Calamus > Calamus simplicifolius. The sequence goes on along the minus strand of UESW01001791.1, from coordinate 400,142 downwards.
ACCAAGCTCTAGGTGCTTGCTTTAAACCATAAAGTGCTTTGTGTAGTTTGAAGACGTGGTTTGAAAATTTATGATCTTCAAAACCAGGAGGTTGTTCAACATAAACTTCCTCATTTATAAAACCATTTAAAAATACACTTTTAACATCCATTTGAAATAGATTGAAATTCATATGACATGCAAATACAAGTAGTAATCTAATGGCTTCTAATCTAGCAACAGGTGCAAACGTTTCATCAAAATATATACCTTCTTCTTGATTATATCCTTTTGCAACTAATCTAGCCTTATTTCTAATTACCAATCCATTTTCATCCAATTTATTTCTAAAAACCCATTTAGATCCTATTATAGGGTGATCTCTAGGTCTATCTACTAGAGTCCAAACTTGGTTCTTAGTGAATTGGTTTAACTCTTCCTGCATTGCTAACATCCAATAACTATCTTTCTCAGCTTCCTCTATAGTTTTAGGTTCTATATGAGATACAAATGCAAGATGATTATTGATATTTCTCATTGATGATCTAGTCCTTACACCTTGAGATGGATCACCTATGATTAGATCTTTAGGATGACCATAAGCATATCTCCAATCTCTAGATAGATCTTTATCATTATGAGCAGTATCAATACCATCATCCTTAGGTGAGTCATCATCCTTAACTTCAGATTCTTGATCTGAAGATACATTTAATTTTTCAATATCTCTTTCAATCAAAGATGTATCTTCCTCATCATCAATTTTATCTGAACTTGATGCTAAAGATTCATCAAACACTATATGAATGGATTCTTCTACAACTAAGCTTCTTTTATTAAATACTCTATATGCCTTGCTAGATGTTGAATATCCTAGGAAAATACCTTCATCAGACTTTGCATCAAACTTCCCAAGATTGTCCTTACCATTGTTATGAATAAAACATTTACAACCAAATGCATGAAAATAACCTAAATTTGGTTTCCTATTATGCCATAGTTCATAGGGAGTCTTCTTAAGGATAGGTCTAATCAGGGCTCTATTAAGGATGTAACATGCTATGTTTATAGCTTCCGCACAAAAATATTTTGGAAGTTGGCTTTCACATAGCATAGTACGGGCCATGTCTTCTAAAGTCCTATTCTTTCTTTCTACAACTCCATTTTGTTGAAATGTCCTAGATGCTGAAAAGTTATGATGTATGCCTTTTTCAAACAGAATTTTTTAAATAAGTGATTTTCAAATTCAATTCCATGATCACTTCTAATAGACACTATGGTAATGTTTTTCTCATTAGTGACTTTCTTAATGAATTTCAGGAATATTGAGAAAGTCTCATCTTTGTGAGCCAAAAATATTACCCAAGTGAATCTAGAGTAATCATCTACTATCACCAGACCATATTTCTTTCCTCCTAGACTTGTGGTTCTAGTAGGTCCAAAAAGGTCCATGTGTAGTAGCTCTAGTGGCCTAGTAGTTGAAACAACATTCTTAGATTTGAAAGAAGTTCTTGTTTGTTTTCCAAATTGACATGCATCATAGATTCGGTTATTTTCAAAATTTAAGCTAGGAATACCTTTAACTAGATCCATTTTCAATAGTTTAAAAATTAGGTGTGTGCTTGCATGACCTAATCTACGGTGCCATAGCCAACCAATCTCATTCATCTTAGCATTATTAGCAACTAAGCAATGATTACTTGAAGATAAATTACTCAAATCAATTAAGTATACATTGCCATAACGTTTACCAACAAGAATAATGCTATTATCAATGGGATTAGTAACAGTGCAAACAGAAGCTTCAAAGGAAACTTTGAAACCTTTATCACACAATTGGCTAATACTTATCAAATTATGTTTAATTCCATTGACATAATATGAGTAGATGGAGTAATTTGAATCTTACCAATACCCATGATATGGCCTTGACCATTATCACCAAAAGTAACTACTCCACCTCTTTTTGATTCAAGGGTGATGAATTGACCTTTATCACCCGTCATGTGTCTTGAGCAACCACTATCCATGTACCATTTTCTTTTCAGTCTGATGGCTGCAAGACACTCCTGCAAAACATTCATGTATTAATTTTAGGTACCCAAGCCTTCTTGGGTCCTTCATGGTCAGATGCTATAAATATTGTTCCTTTGGGAATCCAAATCATCTTTCTTTTATTATGTGGAGATTTACACATATAAGATTTATGTCCTTTGTTTCCACATTTAAAACAAGTAATATTTGATAATTTTTCAGCATGTATAAAAATATTCTTCAAAGATTTTTGCTTTTTAAGTGGATTATATCATATTTATCAAAAACAGCTTTTTGATTATCCAAAATCATATTAAGTTTGATAGAGCTTAGAGTGAATTTATCAACTATAGGTTTAAGTCTACCAACTTCATTTTTCAAACTTTTATTTTCTTTCATCAAAACTTCTTTTTCTACAACATGCTTTTTATTTTCTAAGGATAGTTTTTACATTTGATTTTTCAAATCTTTGTTCTTTGAACTTAAGTTTGCAAAATCATCCATTAATTCATAAAAAGCACTATGCAATTCATCGAAAGTAAAATCATCAAGAAAACTCGAACTTACCTCATCATTGTCCGCCATAAAGCATAGTTGGCCATTTCACTCTTTTCTTCCTCTTCGGAACTTGAGCTTTCTGAATCGCTCCATGTGGCCATCATTGCCTTCTTTTTGAATTTTCGGGTGCCTTTCTTTAGTTGTGGGCATTCAGATTTAAAATGACCTGGCTTCTTACATTCAAAACAAATAACTTCTTTTTCTTTGCCCTTGTCCTCATCTTTTCTTGCAAAGGGCTTTTTCTTTTCAAACTTCTTCTTCTTCATGAATCTTTTAAATTTCCTTGTGATGAGTGCCATGTCCTCATCATCACTTTCATCTTCAGATTCATGAGGCTCTTCCATATATTCAGAAATCTTAAGAGCCATAGTCCTCTTCTTCTTTGACTCATCATCATTAGCATGTTGCTTAATTTGAAGCTCATGAGTCATCAAGGATCCCAATAATTCTTCTAGGGGTAGGGTACTTAGATCCATTGCCTCTTGTATTGCAGTCACTTTAGCTTTCCAAGTCCTAGGCAAGGAACGCAACACCTTTCTCACAAGATCAGAATTATCATAAGATTTACCAAGACTTTTTAAACCATTAACTATATCAATAAATCTTATAAACATATCAGCAATAGATTCACATGCATCCATTTTAAACAATTCATACTTATGAACTAGCATGTTAATCTTGGATTCCTTGACTTGATTTGTTCCCTCATGGGTAACCTCAAGTCTATCCCAGATTTCTTTAGCAGAAATGCAAATAGATATACGATTGAATTCATTTGCATCTAATGAGCAATATAAAACATTCATTGCTTTGGCATTAAGTTGTGCCATTTTTATCATGTTCATCCCATTCCATTTCCAGTTTAGGAATCTCCATGCCTTTAACTCTAGCAGTGGGTGTGTGTGGTCCATTGACTATAATGCTCCATAGATCATAGTCAAGTGCTTGAATGAAAATTTTCATTCTAGCCTTCCAATAATCATAGTTTGAACCATTAAACAAGGGTGGTCTATTAGTAGATTGGCCTTCGGAAAAAGATGAACCAGCTTGAGTTGCCATGTGGATCTTTGACTCTTAATCATTAGATCAAATCAAATGAGCACTAGCTCTGATACCAATTGTTGGTCCAGATAGCAACCCAAGAGGGGGGGGTGAATTGGGTTTTTCAAAAATTTAAACTCTTTTGAAAATAAACCCCAGCGGAAATAAAACTTAGATTCGCACGGATTAAAACAGAGTAAGCAAGAATAGAAAGTAAGAGACAAGTAAACAATCACGGCAAACACAAGAAGTTTTATAGTTGTTCGGTGTACCTACACCTATGTCCACTCCCAAGTACCTCTTGGGTTCACACTATAATCAATTTGATTACAGCAGAGTTGTTTTGCAAGCTTACAACTCAAACTTGTTGTTTTCTCGGGTGCACAACGAACCCAGCTGGTTTTTAAGGCTTACCAGCACAAAACCTTACACCACAAGCTAATGCTTGCACAAGGCTAATAGCCTCAACTGAATCAATCACCAGATTGACCCAGCAAACAAGATTTATTTTACAAGATAAATAGCTCCTCCAATGAGCAAATATACAATAATGAAACAGAAATACAAAGATAGGAAATAAAGCCTGATTCGCAGATCTTGGTGGCTTCTTCCTTCTCTTCCTTTGAGTGGATCTTCCTTCAAGGTGCTCTTGAGACTCAGAAGATCAGAAAACTAGGGCTTCCTTCTTCCCTTGAGATTTCTTCAAAATAGTGCAACAAAAGCTTGGAATCTCTCTCTTTTCTTTTGGGGAATCAATATGATCTTTCCTTTCGAGTTTTTCCTCTTTTCTTTTCTGATAGATTTCACAGATTTCTCTCTATTCTTTTCCCCTTTTTTGTGTCTCTCTTTTTTTCGGATGCAGCAAAACCCTCTTCTTATAGATCCCGATTAATCCATAAATAGTTTAAAACTATCCGTTAGAAACAAGTGTAAGAAGGATTAGAACCAAAAATAGCAATAGCCGTTGGGATTAAAAAAGATAAAGATAAAGTTTAGAGTCGTTCTGACAGTTCTGGAGTCGCGTCTGACATTCTGGAGTCGGCTCTAACTTTTCTGGAGTCGGCTCTAACTCAAAATCTTTAACCCGCTTGAACTGGAGTCGTCTCTAACTTTTCTGGGGTCGACACAAAAATCTTCTGGAGTCGACTCTAACAGTCCTGGAGTCGACTCTAAGTCATAACCTGAAAAACCATCATTCTGTCTTTTCTGTTGGAGTTGGCTCTAACAGTCCTGGAGTCGACTCTAAGTCCGTGCCAATTTTCGGTGTCGACTCTGCGATTCCAGGTGTCGACTCTAATGTCTGCAATTCTTACCTTGACATTAGATTCAAACCAGAACTTGATTTGACTCATGATTTTGATTATTAAATCGACTTATAAGCTGAAAACTTAATCAAAATCATTAGTAACTTCAAATATTATACTCAAATAGTTTTGTTAATCATCAAAATCCTCAATTGGGTCAACAAAAGATAACTTCCAACTCTTGGAATTACTTTAACGTATATCAATCCAACAACCAATTGTTGGTTAGTTTTGATATATTTATCATGGGATGTTATGGGAGAGATAAAAGCTCTCTCACGATCCCATATATATATCTCCAACAACTAAATAATTTCCACATAGACTCTTCTCGTGGAATATGCCTACGATGTGTTCCCTAGCACACCGTATAATAGAAATTAATCCAATTAATTTCTATATGAAAAATAATTTAGAATTCTTAATTCCAAATTAATAACTCAACCCAACATATCATAAAGTTCACATAATTTAATGGAGTCGTCTAGAGGAACTACATACATTATAATTTTAAGCTTCAATAATTTTAACATTCAATTAACACCTTAATCAAAATATCAAAATTATTAATTGTAAATTACCCCACTAAAAATTTGAAACTGCACTCTTAAAATTATAAAATTAATTATATTCAAAAGAATTTGAATCATCCATTAATATAGTCACTATATATAAATCAATCCTCCATAAACGGTTCATAATTAAAGCTAGGCATTTTTTGTTAACCTCTTTAATTATATCTTTTTCCATAAGTACCATTGATTCTATAATGAATAATATATTTATGATCTAATCATAAATTGAGCGCTCTTATTATTCAAGTCCCGAATCAACACTTATGGGAACCGTCCATCTGACTTCTTTAGAAAGGAATGGATTTTATCTTGTATATTAATATTTCTGGCTACTTATGTTATTATATTTCAATATACCAAGAATTTGACACTATATTTCTGTGTCATTACCCGGTAAGTCAAAAAATATAATACAATAAATAGGAGTCTATTAATTACTCAGAATTAAGATCGATTTACATATGACCATCATTGATTAATTTTGAATTCTCTATTTTAACAATGAAATTCATTAGAGATTCATAATTAATCGTGTTCTAGTCCTATATAATCAAATTATATAAAGCACTTTCATTCCGATATTCTCATTATCAACAATCCAGATAAGATCATTTCATTCAGAATGTAATGAACCGCACTAGTAATTTTAAATTAAAGATTCCTATTGCAACTTTAATTTATAATTATGGATAAATTTAGATTATTCTACTTTAAATATTATCCTCTGTATATAACACTTATATACAATATTTAAAGTCACATTTAAATAATCCAAGGATTTTTGATATTTATAAAGCATCAAAACATGCATGCAAGTATAATATTAAAAAATTTCTTAAATTATTCAGCAAAATAATAAATATCATTTGTTTATGGGCACATATCCCAACAATCTCCCAGTTGCCTTAAAGCAAATAAGACATGTCTCTAAGTCCCATCCCTTCAAGATGTAGCTCAAAACCCTGAGCCGGTAATGTCTTAGTGAACGGATCAGTTGCATTGTTCGCAGATACGATCTTATCAACTGAAACGTCTCCTCTACTGATAATCACTCTCATAAGGTAAAATTTTCTCTCTATATGCTTTTCCTCCTCCCAAAGTGAACACCGCTCCAGAGGTAGACTTCCGAGAGTCTCTTTCTGATTGAAAATCAGAATCTGTATATCCAACAGGAATCAAATCCCTACCGGAATATACCAGCATATAGTTTCTCGTTCGCTTCAGATATTTAAGAATATGCTTGACTACAACCCAGTGATCCAATCCTGGGTTTTGATTGGTATCGGCTAACCACTCCCACTGCAAAGCATATGTTGGGTCTTGTACACAACATTGCATACATCAAACTACCAACTGCCGAAGCATAGGGAATCTATCTCATATCTTCCTCCTCTTGCGGTGTTATAGGACACTGCTCTTTAAAAAGATGAACTCCATGTCGAGTAGGTAAATTACCTTTCTTAGAGTTTTGCATCGCAAATCTGACAAGCACCTTGTCAATATACGATGCCTGAGACAATGCCAAAAGCCTATTCTTGCGATCCCGTATAATTTGGATGCCAAGAATGTAGCTTGCTTCTCCCAAATCCTTCATTTGGAATTGGCTGGCTAGCCAGTTCTTTATTTTGGACAGAGATCCTACATCATTCCCAATGAGTAAAATATCGTCCACATAAAGAACTAAGAAAACCACTTTATTTCCTTCCTTTTGCTTATAGACACAAGGTTCACCTAAATTTTGTTCAAAACCATAAGATTTTATGGCTTCATTAAATCTGATGTTCCAAGATCTAGACGCTTGCTTAAGCCCATAAATGGACCTTTGCAATTTGTAGACTTTTCGCTCTTGGCCTTTAACCACAAAACCCTCTGGTTGGACCATATAAATAGTCTCTTTAAGATGGCTGTTCAAAAACGCTGTCTTGACATCCATTTGTCATATCTCATAATCATAATGAGCAGTAATGGACAAGAGAATTTGAATGGATTTTAGCATGGCTACTGGCGAAAAAGTATCTTCATAATCTACTCCTTCCTTTTGGGTAAAACCCTTTGCCACTAACCTAGCTTTGAAAGTCTCTACTTTTCCATTGGCTCCTCTTTTTCTCTTATAGATCCATTTGCATCCATAAGCCTTACGGATAGATCTACAAGCTTTCAGACTGAATTAGAATACATTGATTCCATTTCGAGTTTCATGGCTTCCTGCTATTTCTCTTGATCAACATCCTCCATTGCCATCTTGTATGTCAATGGATCATCATCACTGCCATCGGTGATTGCAACTTGTGCTTCTCCATCCTGACCATAGTGGATGGATAATCTTATTTTCCTTTCACTACGTCGTGGTGGTGGTGGTATTTGATCTTGAGTAGTGGTCTCAACTTTTGTCGTTCAACAACTTTTGTTGGTGTGGAGTTGATCTCATCAGCTAGCAACTCTTCCATAACTACTTTACCTCTAGGCTTGAATTATATCATATAATCGTTCTCGAGAAACGTAGCATTTATCGACACAAATACTATGTTGTCTTGAGCACTATAAAATAGACCTCCTCTCGTTCCCTTAGGGTATCCAACAAACATGCATACTTCTGAACGAGGTTCCAACTTTCCAGTCTTTCCCTTCAGCACATGAGCTGGACATCCCCATATGCGGATATGTCTCAAACTAGGTTTGCAACCATTCCATAAATCTAAGGGAGTTTTAGGGATTGACTTAGATTGTTGGCCCAGATGGCAACCCAAGAGGGGGGGTGAATTGGGTTCTTAGAAAATTTAAGACTTTTTGAAATGTTTTAAACAGATTACTCAAGATGTGCAAGTGAGAGAAATTAACTAAGAAGCAATGCACAAACAGAAATATAAGAGAGATAGAGTAAGAGACAAATGAGCACGGCAAACACAAGATTTTATAGTGGTTCGGTGCAACCAGCACCTACGTCCACTCCCAAGATTCACTTGGGTCCACACTATAATCTCCCTAGATTACAGCCGAGTTGTTTTCCAAGCTCACAACTCAAACTTGTTGTTTTCCGGGATCACAACGAACCCAGCCGGTTTTACACGGGCTTACCAGCACAAAACCCTACACGTTGTTTTTCACGGGCTCACAACTAACCCAACACAAGCACTCCGGCTTGCAACGAGGTATAATAACCTCCACTGATTCAATCCACTGATTGAATCAGCAAACAATCAAAATAACAGAGTTTAAATAAAAAGCTCCTCTTGAGCAAATATACAAATAAAGTATAAAAGGTTAGAAAAGCCTGATAAGATTGCAGATGGTTGTGGCTTTGGCTTTCTTCCTTCTCCTCTTTAACTCCTCTTGAAGTGTTGAATCAGGCCTCAGCAAGATTCTTGACCGTTTGAAAACTTTGGAGTTGAGATGAAGCTTTTTCCTTTTGTTGAATGTTGAAAATCCTTGATTTGATCTTTGAAAAGCTTTTGGATTTTCTTTTGACTCTTGTGGATTGATGATCTGGAGCAGACGAAACTTCTCTTTGATTTCACTCCTTTTGAATCACTCTATTTTGAACTAGAAGATTTTTCCAATAAGCTCTGTTTTTCCCTCTTTTTGAAAGATATCTCTCTTTTGATTTTCTCTTTTTTGATTTGAAAAGAGCTCCTCTATTTATAGATTCTGCAAGAATATATCCGTTAGAGACAAAGAAAAATAGCCGTTAATCAAAAAACTTACCGTTGGAGCTGAGTTGGCATCCGTAAAAATTTGCCCAGATTTGCTGGAGTCGACTCATGCTTTTCCCGAGTCGGCTCGAGCTCGTCTTACCAAAAATAGAAATGTTTATAAAGGTTAGGGGTCGACTCACCAAAAGTAAAGTGTCGACTCCTGAAAGTCGGGAGTCGACTCGTGAAAGGCTTGGGGTCGACTCGCGAAGTGCTCAGAAAAACACTCTTCTGGTGTCTGAGCGGAGTCGACTCGCACAGTCAAGGAGTCGGCTCGACAGAATCAGGGGTCGACTCGACAAATTTCGTGGGTCGACTCGACACAGATGCACATTTCTGTACACTGAGCGGAGTCGACTCTGAAACTCAGGAGTCGGCTCCGGAACGTATCAAAAATCAGAAACTTTTCTGATTGACATTAAAATCGTTCCAGATTCATTTTAATTCATTGTTTTGACTTGAATTCAATAAAATTGACATTAAGAATTGATTCAAGAACTATTCCAAAAACTCATTGAATAAAACATGAATTATAAAATTTCTTTTTGAAAGTTTAAACATTGAGCTTAAAGTTACTTTCAAAATTGATTAAAGTCAAACTTTAACATTCTCATTGATTGTTCAAAATAAATTATTATTTAAATAAACTCATTATATCTTTTAATGAACTCAATGGCTTTTAGTAATCATCAAAATCAAAAGGATTGGGTCATATAATTTTTCAATAATCTTCCAACAATCTCCCCCTTTTTGATGATGACAAAAACATTGAGTTTATGCATGATTGATTAGTGAATTTATTTTGTTTTCATAGTTAGGCTTAGGCTCCCCCTTAATGAGGTAGCTCCCCCTATGAAACTTAAATAAATATCCCATTGTTTATCTCATTGATTACTTTGATTTTCTCAAATGTATTACAATCATAAAACTATAAAACTCTCCCCCTTTTTTGTTATCAACAAAAAGGTAGAGAATAAACATTCATTCAATCAAGATAAGATTTGACAATTTCATTCATTCATTGAAAGAAGGAAATACATTGAGTAATCAACATAGAGAATTCATTTCATCAAAAGGTCTAATACATCAAGATGTTCAATACATTGATTCAAAATGAAACATAACAAAAATTTCAGTACATAACAAGGATTGAAAATCTAATACATCAGAAATGAGTTCTAACAATCCTAGTTAAATGATCTACTATGTTCTTCATTCCATCAGATTGATTTTACATAATCTTTGAGCCTTCATCGACAAAGGTGCAAGCAGTCAAATCTTGTCTTGAAGCTCCGCATTGCACTTTGCATAGTCTCTCCATCTCCGCATATATCCTTAAGTTCTTCAAATATATTTTTGAGATCACCACTTAAGGATACCGAAGAAGAGCTGAGAGTAGACTCTATCTTAGAGATACGATCATCCAATGAATAAAGAGTCTCCCTCAAATTCATGAACTTATTCTCAAATTCAGATTTAAGTTTTTCAGATTGATCATCAAATAGAACTTTGAGTTGCATAAGTTGTTGATCTGAGAAACCGGCAGAAGATGAAGCTTGAACAAAATGGAACGGGGCTGGAGCAGGGGCAGAAGTAGAAGGGCTCGGAGGTGCAGGTGAAGGATGTCTGACTGAAGGTCCTGCAGCCTCAACATCTGTAGCTCTTTCTTCTAACAGTCCTTTCCTCTCCCATTTTCCATTCTTTTTGATAAAACCCATTCTATGAATGGTGGCCAAGCTATAAAAATCAGTATGTCGCAGATTCCTCATAGGCTCATTATCAGAAATCACAACTCCTTGGCTCAGAAAAATCTTTGTAAGATCATTCCATAGGGCAGACTAGACTTTCTTTTCCCTCCACAGTCTGCTATGTACCATAGTATCATACTGGGAAGGTTTATAGGTTTGCCTGTCACAATGGCATCCATCACAAAGATATCTCTTTCCGATACATAGTCAAATCTTCCGGTCTTAGGAAAGAGTATCCTACTGCAGATATTATGTAATAATCTCAGTTCTAATGAAAGTTGATTGGCAAAAACCTCTTCAAATCCGACACATCCCGATTTAATAATCTCGCAAGAGCGGGACTACGGTCTTCTGAAGAAAAGGTGGCAGTGCCAGATAAGGGTAAATCCAACAGTCTAGAAAGAAGCTCACAGTAACAGAGAGCCTATGACCTCTCACATGCTAACAAGGCCGTGATCTCCTCTAGACAATTTTTAGAATTCCTTTACTAGAGAGGGATAGGTCGGGCAATCTAGGGAACATATTTTCTCCCATCCCATCTCAATCAATTGTCTCCCAACAAGAAAACCCTCAGCTTCAAATAATTCAAAATCTACCTTTCTACCCGTTGTTATGATCCTATCCGCTAATCTATCTACCTGGTAGAAGCAGCAGCAGGAGAAGCATTCGGAGTAGAAGAGGAAGATGAAGAATCCGAGCTGGGTGAAGGCTCACGCACGGACGCCTCACGGTTTTCCTAACGGCTCGCTTCCTTTGACGCCGGCCGCACAAACTTGGAACCACGTGTTTTGGGGGCCATTGTCGATTGGAAGTGTAATCAGGGATTTAGGAAGTTTGGAAGGTTTGGAAGAGTTTTGAGAGAGTATTTTGAAGGATTGAAATTTGAAATGAACGGCGAGTCGACTCTGCCCTAGATAAATCAACCTGGGACCACTTCGAGTCGGCTCGCGCAAATCCAGGGGTCGACTCCGGACAGTCACAGAAAACATCCCGACTTGGAGTCGACTCGCGCCGAAGAGGGGTCGACCCGAGAGTTTCAGTCGAAACCAGGAGTCGACTCCGATACGCACCGAGTCGGCTCCGAGACCATTTCAGAGCAAAAACATGAAATTTCTGAAATGTGTCCGGAATATGATCATAAAAATTGATAAAATAATCATTGAATATGAGTGATCAATTAGATATGAATTCTAGATAAGATTTCCTTAAAGATCAAAGATTTGAAAGAATCTTAGATAAATTTCCTTAGGGGTTTCAAATTCATTCTAATGGATCACAAATACCTAACTCTCCTCTAAGATAACAGAATCTCTCTTCATTTAAAGGTTTAGTAAATATGTCAGCTAATTGTTCTTCAGTGTTAACATAATCAAGACATATTTCATTATTTGCTACATGTTCTCTTATAAAATGATATCTATTTCTATGTGTTTAGTTCTTGAATGTTGAATTGGATTTTTAGTTAAATTAATTGCACTTGTGTTATCACATCTTATGGGTGTTTTATCAAGTGTGATACCATAGTCTTCAAGTTGTCGCTTAATCCATAGGATTTGCGCACAGCAACTTCCAGCTGCTACATATTCAGCTTCAGTAGTTGATAATGCAACTGAATTTTGCTTTTTGCTAAACCATGAGATTAAGTTACTTCCTAAGAATTGGCATGCACCACTTGTGCTTTTTCTATCTAACTTACATCCAGCATAATCAGAATCAGTGTATGCAATCAGATTTAATGTGGAGTCTCTAGAATACCATAAACCTACATTTTTTGTTCCACTTACATATCTTAGTATTCTTTTAACAGCAATTAAATGTGATTCTTTAGGTTCTGATTGAAATCTAGCACATAAACATACAGCAAACATAATGTCTGGTCTACTTGCAGTTAAATAAAGTAGGGATCCGATTATACCTCGATAATATTTTGATCAACCTTCTTACCTTCTTCATCTTTGTCCAGCTTGCATGAAGGACTCATTGGTGTTCCGAGGGGTTTCATTGATTCCATACCAAACTTCTTTAGGATTTCTCTTGTGTATTTTGTTTGGTTGATGAAGATTCCCTCTTTGCTTTGTTTGATTTGGAGTCCAAGGAAGAAGTTGAGTTCTCCCATCATGCTCATCTCGAATTCTCCCTGCATCAACTTGGCAAATTCTTGACATAGAGAATCGTTAGTAGCACCAAAAATAATGTCATCAACGTATATTTGTACTACAAAATCTTTACTTTTTCTTTTCAAAAACAAAGTTTTATCAACATTTCCTCTTGTAAAATCATTTTCAATTAAGAATTTACTTAATCCTATCATACCAAGCTCTAGGTGCTTGTTTCAAACCATATAAAGCTTTGTGCAATTTAAAACGTGATTTGAAAATTCGTGATCTTCAAAACCTGGTGGTTGTTCTACATAAACTTCTTCATTTATAAAACCATTTAAAAATGCGCTTTTAACATCCATTTGAAATAAGTTAAAATTCATATGACATGCAAATGCAAGTAAAAGTCTAATGGCTTCTAATCTAGCTACTGGCGCAAAGGTTTCATCAAAATCAATACCTTCTTTGATTATATCCTTTTGCAACCAATCTAGCTTGTTTCTAATTACTATGCCATTTTCATCTAGTTTATTTCTAAAAACCCATTTTGATCCTATTACTGAATGATTTTTAGGTCTTTCAACTAAAGTCCATACATTATTTCTTGTAAATTGATTTAATTCTTCTTGCATTGCTAACATCCAATTATTATCTTTTTCAGCTTCTTCAATAGTTTTAGGTTCAATTTGTGATACAAATGCAAGATGATTACTAATATTTCTCATATATGATCTAGTTCTTATTCCTTGAGATGGATCACCTATAATCAATTCCTTGGGATGACTATGAGCATATCTCCAGTCTCTTGGAAGATCTATATCATTATGATCAATATTGACATCATCGTCCTTATGTGAATCATCATCTTTAGCTTCTTGCTCATGATCTGAAGATACTTCAATATTAAGTTTTTCAAGATCTTTTTCAATTATGTTTGTATCTTCCTCATCATCAAGCTTTTCAGAACTAGATGCTAAAGACTCATCGAAAACTATATGAATGGATTCTTCAACTACTAAGGTTTTCTTGTTAAATACTCTATAAGCTTTACTAGTTGTTGAATATCCTAAAATATTCCTTCATCAGATTTAGCATCAAATTTTCCTAAATTGTTTTTACCATTATTATGAATAAAACATTTACATCCAAATGCATGAAAGTATTTTATATTGGGTTTTCTTTCATTCCATAATTCATAAGGTGTTTTCTTTAAGATTGGTCTTATTAGGGCTCGATTTAAGATGTAGCATGCTGTGTTAATAGCTTCCGCCCAAAAGTACTTTGGTAGGTTACTTTCGCATAGCATGGTACGGGCCATGTCTTCTAGAGTCCTATTTTTCCTTTCAACTACACCATTTTGCTGTGGAGTCCTAGGGGCTGAAAAATTATGATTAATACCATTTTCAGTGCAGAAATTTTCAAATAAGTGATTTTCAAATTCAGTTCCATGATCACTTCTTAGAGATACTATGGTAGTGTTTTTCTCATTTGTGACTTTCTTGAAGAATTTCAGGAATATCGAGAAAGTCTCATCTTTGTGAGCTAAAAACATTACCCAAGTATATCTAGAATAATCATCTACAATCACTAGACCATATTTCTTTCCTCCTAGACTTGTGGTTCTAGTTGGTCCAAAAAGGTCCATGTGAAGTAGCTCTAATGGCCTAGAAGTTGAAACAACATTTTTAGATTTGAAAGAACTTCTAGTTTGTTTTCCAAATTGACATGCATCACATATTTTGTTGTTTTCAAAATCTAGTTTAGGTAAGCCTTTAACTAAATCCATTTTAATTAATTTTGAAATAAGGTGTGTGCTTGCATGACCTAATCTACGATGCCACAACCAACTAATTTCATTTATATTAGCATTGTCAGCAATTAAGCAATGATCACTCAAGATAATTTTTCTAATCAACCAAGTAAACATTGCCATGTCTATAACCAGTAAATACAATGCTATTATCAATAGAATTAGTTACAGTGCATATAGAAGATTTAAATGAAACATTAAAGTTTTTATCACATAATTGGCTTATACTAATTAGATTATGCTTCAAACCATCAACATAAAGTACATTATCAATAAATGTAGATGGAGTTATACGAACTTTACCAAGGCCCATAATTTGACCTTTACCGTTATCGCCAAACGTAACAACTCCACCTTTCTTTTCTTCCAGGGTGATGAATTCATCTTTGTCACCCGTCATATGTCTTGAGCAGCCACTATCAAGGTACCACTTTTTCTTTGATCTTTTGGCTACAAGACATTCCTGCAACATAATTTAAACTTTATGTTTAGGTACCCAAGCTTTCTTGGGTCCTTCATGGTTAGTAGCAATAAAAATTGTTCCTTTCGGAACCCAAATTTTCTTTCCTTTAACATTTAATTTTTCATTATTACTTATTGTTTTGCACTCAAAAGATTTATGTCCTTTTTGATTACATTTAAAACAAGTAATATTACTTTGGTTAGCTTTTACAAAAATATTTTTCAATGATTTTTGTTTCTAAATGTGTTATACCCTAAACCTGCTTTGTCAAAAACTGCTTTTTGACTATCTAAAATCATATTTAGTTTAGTTGAGCTTAGAGTAAATTTCTCAACAATGTCTTTATACTTTTTAACATCTTTCTTTAGAAAATCATTTTCATTAGAGATTGATTCTTTTTCTTTAATTAGATTTTCATTTTCAGATTTTATCAAATCAATCTTATGAACAAATCATTCTTTTCATTAAGAAGTGTTTCCATTTTATCTTTTAATCTTTAACTACAAGATTTAATTCATTTTTCTCTTTAATTAAATTTAAGTTTTCAGTTTTCAAAGATTTGTGTTTCTTTTTCAAAGCTTTGAAATCAATCATCAATTCATTAAATGCTTCAAACATTTCATCAAAAGTAAATTCATCATCGGGGGTTTCGGTACTTACCTCTTCGTTGTCGTCCGCCATGAAGCAAACATTTGCAACTTCTTTTTGTTCTTCTTCTTCGGAAGAAGACTCTTCACTGTCAGTCCAAGTTGCCATGTAGGCCTTTTTCTTTTTCTTATAGGCCTTCTTAAGTAAAGGACAGTCATATCTAAAATGCCCTGGCTTTTTACATTCATAACATACTAAGGGCTCTTTCTCTTTGTCCTTTTCCTTTTTCTTATCCTTTTCTTTTTCTCCTTCCATTTTTGATCAAATCTCTTCTTGTGGAAGGGCCTCCTTTTTGCATAAACTTCTTGAATTTCCTTGCAAGGAGGGCTGTCTCATCATCATCATCCTCTTCATCATCGCTGCTGCTTACTTCCTTTTCCGCAGCTTTGAGGGCGATGGTCTTCTTCTTTCTTGACTCATCCTCATTGACATGTTGTTTAACTTGAAGCTCATGAGTCATTAGCGAACCAAGAAGCTCTTCCAATGGTAGGATGTTCAGATCTTTGGCTTCTTGTATGGCTGTCACCTTGGCTTCCCAAGTCCTTGGAAGTGACCTAAGAATTTTGCGAACAAGCTCAGAGTTAGTATAAACTTTTCCAAGACTTTTCAAACCATTCACAATATCAGTGAATCTAGTGAACATGCATGTGATGGTTTCATTTTGTTCCATGGTAAATAATTCATATTTATGAACCAAAATATTTATCTTTGATTCTTTTACTTGGTTTGTTCCTTCATGTGTTATTTCCAACCTATCCCAAATTTCTTTTGCGGAATTACATGTTGAGATTCGGTTGAATTCATTAGAGTCTAAGGAACAATACAAAATGTTAATGGCTTTAGCATTTAGTTGTGCCATTCTCCTATCATTATCATTCCAATCCCTTTCGGGCTTAGGAACAATAGTGCCATCAACTACGTGTGTGGGTGTACTAGGTCCATTTATTATTACTCCCCACAATTCATAGTCAGAAGCTTGAATGAATATTCTCATTCTAGCTTTCCAATATGAATAGTTGGTTCCATTAAATAAAGGAGGTCTATTCGTAGAATGACCTTCAGCAAAACATGAACCACTTTGTGTTGCCATAAGGATCTTTAGCCCTTGATCGTGAGATCAAATTCTAAATGAGCACTTGCTCTGATACCAATTGTTGGCCCAGATGGCAACCCAAGAGGGGGGGGTGAATTGGGTTCTTAAAAATTTAAGACTTTTTGAAATGTTTTAAACAGATTACTCAAGATGTGCAAGTGAGAGAAATTAACTAAGAAGCAATGCACAAACAGAAATATAAGAGAGATAGAGTGAGAGACAAATGAGCACGGCAAACACAAGATTTTATAGTGGTTCGGTGCAACCAGCACCTACGTCCACTCCCAAGATTCACTTGGGTCCACACTATAATCTCCCTAGATTACAGCCGAGTTGTTTTACAAGCTCACAACTCAAACTTGTTGTTTTCCGGGATCACAACGAACCCAGCCGGTTTTACACGGGCTTACCAGCACAAAACCCTACACGTTGTTTTTCACGGGCTCACAACTAACCCAACACAAGCACTCCCTTGCAACGAGGTATAACTAACCTCCACTGATTCAATCCACTGATTGAATCAGCAAACAAAAAATAAAGAGTTTAAGTAAAAATGCTCCTCTTGAGCAAATATACAAATAAAGTATAAAAGGTTTAGAAAAGCCTGATAAGATTGCAGATGGTTGTGGCTTTGGCTTTCTTCCTTCTCCTCTTTAACTCCTTTGAAGTGTTGAATCAGGCCTCAGCAAGATTCTTGACCGTTTGAAAACTTTGGAGTTGAGATGAAGCTTTTTCTCCTTTTGTTGAATGTTGAAAATCCTTGATTTGATCTTTGAAAAGCTTTTGGATTTTCTTTTGACTTTGTGGATTGTAGATCTGGAGCAGACGAAACTTCCTCTTTGATTTCACTCCTTTTGAATCACTCTATTTTGAACTAAAGATTTTTTCAATAAGCTCTGTTTTTCCCTCTTTTTGAAAGATATCTCTCTTTTTGATTTTCTCTTTTTTGATTTGAAAAGAGCTCCTCTATTTATAGATTCTGCAAGAATATATCCGTTAGAGACAAAGAAAAATAGCCGTTAATCAAAAAACTTACCGTTGGAGCTGAGTTGGCATCCGTAAAAATTTTGCCCAGATTTGCTGGAGTCGACTCATGCTTTTCCCGAGTCGGCTCGAGCTCGTCTTACCAAAAATAGAAATGTTTATAAAGGTTAGGGGTCGACTCACCAAAAGTAAAGTGTCGACTCCTGAAAGTCGGGAGTCGACTCGTGAAAGGCTTGGGGTCGACTCGCGAAGTGCTCAGAAAAATACTCTTCTGGTGTCTGAGCGGAGTCGACTCGCACAGTCATGGAGTCGGCTCGACAGAATCAGGGGTCGACTCGACAAATTTCGTGGGTCGACTCGACACAGATGCACATTTCTGTACACTGAGCGGAGTCGACTCTGAAACTCAGGAGTCGGCTCCGGAACGTATCAAAAATCAGAAACTTTTCTGATTGACATTAAAATCGTTCCAGATTCATTTTAATTCATTGTTT
Organism: Calamus simplicifolius; assembly: GCA_900491605.1. NCBI lineage: Eukaryota > Viridiplantae > Streptophyta > Magnoliopsida > Arecales > Arecaceae > Calamus > Calamus simplicifolius. The sequence continues at coordinate 381,623 of UESW01001791.1, read as the reverse complement.
TGACTTGAATTCAATAAAATTGACATTAAGAATTGATTCAAGAACTATTCCAAAAACTCATTGAATAAAACATGAATTATAAATTTCTTTTTGAAAGTTTAAACATTGAGCTTAAAGTTACTTTCAAAATTGATTAAAGTCAAACTTTAACATTCTCATTGATTGTTCAAAATAAATTATTGCTCATTTAAATAAACTCATTATATCTTTTAATGAACTCAATGGCATTTAGTAATCATCAAAATCAAAAGGATTGGGTCATATAGTTTTTCAATAATCTTCCAACATAGATGGAACTAAGTTTAGAATGTATACAGCTGATTGTAATGCATATCCCCAAAATGAGGTAGGTAAAGAAGAATAGCTTAACATTGATCTTATCATATCAAGCAAAGTGTGATTCCTTCTTTCAGTTACACCATTTTGCTGTGGTGTCGCAAGTGCCGTGAGCTGTGATAATATTCCATTCTCAATCAAGTGGTCCTGAAATTCATAATCCAAGTACTCTCCTCCTCGATCAGATCAAAGAATTTTAATTGATTTACTGAGTTATTTTTCTACTTCAGCATAGAATTCTTTGAACTTTTCAAAGGCCTCAGATTTTCTTTGCATCAGATATGCATATCCATATCTAGAATAATCATCAATGAATGTGATGAAATATTCATAGCCCCCTTTAGCTTTGACATTCAAAGGCCCATATACATCAGTATGTATGATCTCTAAAGGTGCTTTTGCTCTTTCACCTTTTGCTGAAAAAGGTCTTTTGATCATTTTCCCTTCTAGATAAGATTCACAGACTGGTAGAGTGCCAACTCTTAGCTCTCTTAAAGGACCATCCTTCACTAATCTTTCTATTCTGTCTATATTAATATGACCAAGCCTCAAATGCCACAAATATGTGTCATTGTCATTATTTGCAACTTTTCTTCTTTTAGGAGTTGGTTCAGCGACTTTAAACATTTTGGTTTAAAGCAAATTGTTAGAATTTGGTTTAACAAAATATAAACCATTTTCAACATGCCCAGAACAAATATTTATTCCATTCTTATAAATTGAAACAGAGTCAATACTAAAGGAAACAGAAATAAATTGTTCATGCAACTTTGACACCGAAAACAAATTTTGTTTGAAATCCGGAATACAATAAACATTATTCAAAAGTAAATATTTATTATCAGCAAACGATAGTCGAACTATCCCTACTGCTATCACTGACACCTTTTCCCCACTGCCTACTCTTATCGTGAAATCTCCCACTTGAAGATCCCGAGCAGACTTAAGCATCTGCAAAGAAACACAGACATAGTTAGATGCTCCTGAATCAATGATCCATCTTGAGAAATCATTCTCAACTAAGCATGTTTCCATGACTAGTAAATCTAATTTACCTTGTTTCTTTTTCTGTTTCAGCTCATCAAGGTACTTTTTACAGTTCCTTTTTCAATGGCCATCTTGATGACAGTGGAAACACTTTTCTTTAGGTTTAGGCTGAGCAGCCTTTCTTTTCTTCTTATTGACCTTCTTCTTGTTATCCTTGTTCTTTCCCACATAGTTCTTCATCTTTTTCTTTGAAGAAGAAGGCTTTTCCTCAGCTGCATTAGCTTTAGCAACATTTGCCTTACCACCCTTATCATCTATAAGAGTCTCATATATTTGCAGCTCATTCAGGAGTTCAGTCAGATTACACTTTTTGTGATTCATAATGTAATTAGTCCTAAATTAGAAAAAAGCGGGAGATAGTGTCTCCAGGATCATGCCAACCTGAGTCTTTTCATCAATTTTAGCTCCATTGATCTCAGCCTCATTGAAATGATTGACCATTTTGAGGACGTGCTCACGAACAGAAGAACCATTCTCTATTTTGCTATTCATAATGGCTTTTACAGCTTCGTAGCAAGCCTGATCAGATGGGCATCCAAACATCTGCTGTAGAGATTCCATAATCTCTCTTGTAGTTTCAAAGGCATCGTGCTTAGTTCTAAGCACCTCATTCATTGCTGCTAACAAGTAACAATGAGTTTTTTTGTTTGCAACAACCTAATGGTTGTACTTATCAGTAACAACCTTAAAGGCACTGACTGGAGGCACTGGAGGACAATCCTCCTTAAGGACATAGTGGTAGTTTTCATTAATGAGAAGGATATTCATGTTGCTTTTTTATTTAACAAAATTTTTACTAGTTAATACTTGAGAGGCAAGAAGTGAGAAAATCGGGTTTGACATATTTGCTGAAAAATAAAAAAATTTTAATAAATAATTACATAAATATCATCACACAATTTAAGGCAAAGTAAATATGATGCATAAATGCACATATTAAAATACACAAAAACATGTTTACTTAATAAGCCTAAGGAATTTTAATCTCCACAACTAAGTGCCGCGGTAGGGTAGGTCAAATAGTTGCTAATTAAAATGAGACTTTCTCAATTAATAAGTATCTCTAATTAAAATGAGACTTTCTCAATTAATAAGTATCTGCCAAAATATCTCATATTTTCAATACTCATTAATTTTCTTAAATTTTGGTCAAGAAAATAATTAACTAATTTAATTATTTCTTCATGAGTGCGACCCATCCTATCAAACTTTTTGAGACTTAACTTAGAAATTGCCGCCGTAGGTAGGTCAATTCTAAAATACATCTTAAAAATCCTATCTCATGGAAGACAACCTTGGTATTGCCATTAGTAGACACCCTCCGTAGGGACAAAATCAAAGCATCGTGAGGTGCTACTAAAACCAAGGGTTTATATTGTCATATTACCCCTCCCACTCATTATTTTGCAAAAGTGTATTTTATTTATAAAACAACTTTTGTTTCATAAACCCTTAGTTAATTTAAACAATTTAAATCACTAAGATTTTATGATTTTAAACACTTTAAAATTATAAAATAAGCTAAATGTGATAACTTAAATATAACACTTAAATTTAAAACATCACATTTGGCACATTAATTTTGCAAATCCAATTGCTAAATTAATTTATAAATTTAATCTCATTAAATTTATTGCAGAGTGCATTAAATATAATTTACTAAAACCTTTTTAGTAAAAATAATAAAATAATAATGCACATAGATGCATGACATATAATAACAGGTAGACACATTTCTATCTAATATGGCATATAATATGCATGAAATATAATTATTATCGAAATAACAAAACATTCCATAAAAAATGAAACAGAAAAACTTCTCATACGTGAAGAGTAAATGTAATTATTATCAACATAATAAAAACATTCAATAAAAAGTAAAACAAAAAAAACTTCACATATCTTCACGTCTTTTGACAGTGGGAAATGGTGAGGCTCTTCGAATCACTAGGAAACGGTGAGGTTCTTTGAATTCCTAGGAAACGATGAGGCTCAGAGCCAAGGGAAGGGATTCTTCACTCAAAATCTCCTATCGGAAAGCCTTTGATAAAATTCTCAAAAAAAAAAAAGGACTCTTTAATAAGAAAAAAATTATAATTGAGAACTTTTCTCAAAACCATGAAGAATCATTCTTCATCAATACAAAATGAATCATTAATTCAATTGATCTAATCAAAAGGAAATTGCATAACTTATTCCATGGAATAGAAAAATTAATGCCAATCTATTCGCACATGCATTGATCATCATGGAAATATTAAAAGCATATACCATTATGCATGAGTGTCAACCCAATTATCATATAATCTATTATTAAATTAATAGGGGTATAACATGCTCTAATACTAATTGATGGTAACCTCAGAACGATCTACGATGTTTGCAGAAGCATGATAAGGATCAAATCACATATCTTAGCGAAAACAAGATAAAGATCAAATCACATATCTTAAAAATTAAGTTAGCGATCTATACTCGTATTAATTTAATAACAAGAACAATATGAAGATTAAGAAATTGACCTTTCGTTCTCCACCAATACTACCTTGCAATCACCAAATCTTTTTGATCACCACAGATCTTTCCAAACGTTCTCCAAATTATGATAAACACGAACGAGTGGGCGTTCCTTTGGGTTGTGATTGAGATCACATAACTGAGTTTCATTCACTTTGCATTCTCAGCTCATGAGATAAAGTGAAGTTGAAGGAGAGAACTCTCTGTGATTGATCATTATCTTCCGATGTTCTTCTCTGTTATTCTTCTCTTGTGAATCATATATTCTGAGAGAATAATAAAGATAACTTTCAACTCTTGAAATTACTTAAATGTATATCAATACAACAACGAATTGTTGGTTAGTTTTGATATATTTATCATGGGACGTTATGGGAGAGATAAAAGCTTTCTCACGATCCCATATATATCTCCAACAACTAAATAATTTCCACAAAGACTCTTCTCGTGGAATATGCCTACGATGTGTTCCCTAGCACACCGTATAATAGAAATTAATCTAATTAATTTTTATATAAAAATAATTTAGAATTCTCAATTCAAATTAATAACTCAACCCAACATATTATAAAGTTCACATAATTTAATGGAGTCGTCCAAAAGAACTATGGATATTATAATTTTAAGCTGCAATAATTTTGACATTCAATTAACACCTTAATCAAAATATTAAAATTATTAATTTCAAATTACTCTACTAAAAATTTGGATCACTGCATTCTTAAAATTATAAAATTAATTATATTCAAAAGAATTTGAATCGTCAATTGATATAGTCACTACATATAAATCAATCCTCCATAAATGGTTCATAATTAAAGCTAGATATTTTTTGTTAACCTCTTTAATTATATATTTTTCATAAGTACCATTGATTTTATAATGAATAATATATTTATGATCTAATCATAAATTGAGCGCTCTTATTATTCAAGTCCCGAATCAACACTTATGGGAACCGTCCATTAACTTCTTTACAAAGGAATGGATTTCATCTCGTATATTAATATTCCTTGCTACTTATATATTATATTTCCAATATACCAAGAATTTGACACTATGTTTTTATGTCATACTCGGTAAGTCAAAAAATATAATACAATAAATAGGAGTCTATTAATTACTCAGAATTAAGATCGATTTATATGATCATCATTGATTAATTTTGAATTCTCTATTTTAACAAGAAATTCATTAGAGATTCATAATTAATCATGTTCAAATCCTATATAATCAAATTATATAAAGCGCTTTCATTCTGATAATCTCATTATCAACAATCCGGATAAGATCGTTTCATTCAGAATGTAATGAACTGCGCTAGTAATTTTAAATTAAAGATCCCTATTGCAACTTTAATTTATAGTTACAAATAAATTTAGATTATTCTACTTTAAATATTATCCTCTGTATATAACACTTATACAATATTTAAAGTTACATTTAAATAATCCAGGGATTTTTTATATTTATAAAGCATCAAAACATGCATGCAAGTATAATATTAAAAAAAATTAAATTATTCAGTAAAATAATAAATGTCATTTGTTTATGGGCACATATCCCAACAATATCTCCGTACCTTGGCCGCACCAAGTAAAATATAATCTTGAAGCCTCGATCGAGCATGATATCTCCGTACCTTGGCCGTGCCAAGTAAAATATAATCTTTGTAAATCCTCGGCTGGGCCGAGCGATCTCCGTACCTTGGTCGCGCCAAGTAAAATATAATCTTTTTAAATCCTCGATCGGACCGAGCGATCTCCGTACCTTTGCTGAGCCAAGTAAAATATAGTCTTTTTAAAATCCTCGGTCGGGTCGACGATCTACGTACCTTGGCCACGCCAAGTAAAATATAATCTTGAAGCCTCGACTGAGCCGAGTGATATCTCCGTACCTTGGTCATGCCAAGTAAAATATAATCTTTTTAAATCCCCGGTCGGGCCGAGCGATCTCCATACCTTAGATGCACCAAGTAAAATATAATCTTTTTAAAATCCTTGGCCAGGTCGAACGATCTTCATACCTTGGTCGCGCCAAGTAAAATATAATCTTAAAGCCTTGGCTGAGCCGAGTGATATCTCCGTACTTTGGTCGCGCCAAGTAAAATATTTTTGAAGCCTTAGCCGAACCGAGTGATATATTTCTGAATAATCTCTGAAGCCTCGGCCGAACCGAATGATATCTCTGAATAATCTCTGAAGCCTCGACCAAACGAGTGATATATTTCTGAATAATCTCTGAAGCCTTGGCCGAACCGAGTGATATCTCTGAATAATCTCTGAAGCCTCGATTGAACCAGGCAATCTCTCAGATGCTCTAGTTTGAATAAGACATCTCATCACACTTCGGCAGAGGTAGGAGACTCTTCTACGTTCACTAGCAAGATTATGTGAGTTATTTCTTTTCATGGAAAAACCTACTCCGCCCCCTGAGTAGGATCATGTCTACCTCGCAAATTAACAAGGCCGCCCAAGCCTCTCTCTGACTTAAACAGAGACGAACATTGCTAAAATGTCCGACAAAAACAAAGTAGCAAAAGCGCTGTAGAACTGGTAAACTATGCTACGATCTAGAAAGCATAATATGAGAAAGACAACTCTCAGCACAGCCACGCTGGAAAAGGAAATAAATACTCAAAGAAGGAAGGTTAAAAACTTTCTTTATTGGTAAAAGACAAAAATTACAACCTCCTGAGAAGCATTACAAGTGTATCATAGCACAGTAAATAAAGATAAATAAAATAAAAAGCTCGACTGAGCAGCTTCGGTCGGTAACGATGTTTCTGTGTTCGACCAAAGAAATCAGAGAAACCAGATAGCTCCGTTGAAGTCGTCGGTTGATAGCAAAGTCAGACATCAACGGGTCCTCTGGATGAACTAAAGGATCCAAACGGGGCCAGAGACCTGTGGATGTTGATGCCGAGGATGCCCCCTCCCCCAAGCGGGATGCTGGTCTGCTAGCCGCTGCCCAACGACATGGATAGGGGACCAACAGACCAACACCACTCTCCTCTCTTCTCGCTCAAGAAAAGACCTCTCAGGTGGATGAACTGAGAGATTCAAATTGGAGAAGGAGGTGAGTTCCATGTCTGCCATGGGGAATACGTATGCTTTGCATTTCCTGTGGTCCCCATGGCAAGCGACAAAGGCCACACAGGAAGCGCATACGTGCGCTCCCCATATGACCTCTGTGGGCATCCCGTGTGCTCTCCATATGACCTCTGAGATTCCTCCCTTGAGGTCATCTTTCTCTTCAGCAGCTACTCCATCACCCCAACTATCTAGGACAAACCAGCTTTCAAAAGGAAAGCTCAATCTCTCCGCTCTTAGCCTCAATGAAACAGGAGCCATGAAAGCCCCTACAGCTCACGAGAAGAGAAGGTCTTGGGAGATGGCCCAACACGGTCTGCTCTCCCCATTTTATAGACAGACAAGCCGAGAGCAACCACTAAAGCAGAGAGCCCCGGAATTCAAAACGCCCGGGCCACGCTACCACGTGATAGGTCAGAAGGAAAAGGCGCATTCCGAAGCACGCCGAACGCACCTCCTAGGCCGTGACATAAGGCAAAAGATTTTCCTCTGATCTCGGATTAAGAACCTTAAATACGGGAAACCATCTGCAGGTCCATGAGATATGGGCCGGCCTAGGAAATCCCCCTTCGAAAACGACGCCGTCCAATAGAGATCGAGCGCTTATCGCATACGTTAAAAAGACCTGCATTGAACTCTAAGCGTCCTTCGGTAAGTTGCGAAGCCATTTCTTTTACTTCAGTAAAGAGCAAGCCTGCTACTTGCTTCGGGTAGACCGAACTATCCGCCTAATCTCAACCCCAATCGAGGTATTTGCGCAGTTTTCGATCATTTCGAGCCAAACCATTTTATGCCTCGGAAAACCGAGTTAACTTGCACACACCTAACTACCCGCCTAACCTCAGCCCCAACCGAGGCAAAGTCGGAGTTACATTCCACGACAAAACCGAACAGTTACATGCATCGGCAAAACTAGTTAATCTGGCTTCGATTAAGCAGAATCTTCAGTTCGAAACCCCTAAGGGCAATCTGACCTTAAAGCGTGATTCGTTTACGATTCGTTTACCATCGAAGGAACTCCCAGCAAAAAGGTCATTCGAAAAAAAATGACCAAAGCAATAAGACAAAGCAGAAAGAGATTAAAGATTCATTCATTGAGTTTTGATCGAATTACAAGTTGAAAAAGCAAAAAATACACGAGCAACCCTTAAGAATCAAGGTTCGGGTCGGTCCCAGGAACCTCCTCGGTAACATCCGGAAGAACTTGACTCGCTTCGCCCACTTCGAATATTGTAGGAAGAGAAACCTCGGGTTCCTCGGCAGCACGCTGAGGGCATTCTTCAGGGACCGTGGCCTCATTGGGACCCAGGATAGCATCAAGATCGACATATAAGATGTCCTCATATTCTGCTTCTTCGGCCCCCGGGGTATGGGTATCATAACGCTTGGCCTCCAGAAAAGATAAATCTAACTCGGGATACACTCGAGAAATCTTCGCCCGAGTTTCCTCTTCGCCGAACTGGAATGCATCAGCATAAGCCTCTTTGTGCTCCTCGGAAAATCGAACGGAACTCTTATACTCGTCCACGGCCGAAGAAATCCATCTGTTAGCTTTGGCCAATTGATTCCTAAGCTCAGAGTTCATTTGGCGACTCGAGGCCAACTCCACCCTCAAGGCCTTAAATTGCTCCTACGCCTCAAGCTCGATTTTGCCTATCTGCAAACATCAGATTGTTTGAGGCCATAAACAAAAGAAAAAGGCGCAGAAACAAGTAAATGAGAAGACACTATACATCTTCCTCCCATCGAGCCATTTTATCGCTTAGCTCATGGACATTTTCCAGGGCCTTCAATTTGAACGCTTTATTTTATTGGAAACCCTCCTTGAGGTCACTGATTCGGGATTATTTGTCTTTGATTTCCTGCTGAGATTGGTTGAGATCAGTGGTGAGCTTGGCAATCTGATCATGCTGCCATTTCAGCTGATCTTCCCTATCGGCGAGTTTCTTATTCAGGTTGACAAGCTGATCTTGCTGCCGCCGGCACCTGCGCTCCTCTTCCTCGAGCCTCTTGCTCCAATTATTCTTCTCCTCGGCATGGTTATTCTTCAACTGGTCCCACCTCTTGTCAAAATGCAGTCGCATGGCATTAACTTCGTCAGCATGCTTAGACTTGATTTATGATAGCTCCAAACAGGCCTTGTCCGATTGCTCGCGAAAGCCCTGAAGCTCTTTGACTTGAGTCTCGAGTCGAGAGGCCCTCTCGATAGCGGCTTGGTAGGACCTGCTCATTTTATTGAGATCCTCCTGGATGGACGACAAGGCCCTAGAAAGTCTGCTAGTTGATTCCACCCTTGTCCGAAGATCGGCGGCCTCCCTTCTGGCCTGGGCACAAGCCCCCATGGCCAGATTTAGGTGCCCACTTAGCGCCTCGTAATTAATGCATTCTGTAGAGAGATTGCAAGTTAGAAAATACGGCTAAGCCAGTCGACAAGAATTACTACCCGGGTGCGACGACTTACTCAAGAGGCGTAGCTCGTGGCAATCATCATGAGAACAGGGCTACTAATCTCGGGGAGAAGATAGACATCCTTCGGCATCCCGAACCACCCAAAAGCCGCATCAACAATATCTTCTACAGTAGGTTCGCCTACCGAGGAACCCTCTCCCCTATGCAGCACAGATCGCATTAAGGCGGCAAACATGTCCTCCGCCTCCAGACCAGGAATAATGGAACCCATAGCCGAAGAACCGGCCCAAAGGGCTTCGACCCGAGGGGCCACCATCCATTCGGCCTCCTCCACTAGAGCCTTAGCCTGCGGGGCCTCGGATACTTCGGCCCCGACTGAAGGAACCTCAGCCCGAGCATCCCCCCCGCTCGATGGTTTTTCTATCTCTTCCTCTTCCTCTGTAGGCATCGCTTCGTCCCCAGTGGACTCCACCTCAACCTCGGCTTCCTCCATGGCACCCTCTGAAATGGCGAGGGGGAGACCCTCAACAGGAGGCACCTCGGCCTCCACCGACCCTTCAATAGGCGTCTCTGCTTGAACTTCGGTAGATGCAACGACCTCTCCTGACCCCACCACTTGAGTAGGGGCCTTCTCTATGCGCAGCGCCAAAGGGCTCCCCACCGCTAGCGACTGGGGCTGATTAGCCTCTGGCAGGAGAATTGCCGAACGGACCGGCAACATCTCCTCGGCATCATCTGACATGACCACTATATGAAGGGGGGAAACTTTGATGGCTCTCTTCGAGTCTTCCCCAACAGCACTTTCCATCTCCACTACCGTGTCCCCCTCCGGCAGGGAGGACTCACCAACCGCGGCCGATGCTCCCGCTTCCCCCCTCTTGGAGGTAGAAGAGTAGCAGCCAACACTATCTTTCCTTGACTCCTTCGGGCGAGACCCGGAAGGATGGATTCTCTTTTCAGACCTATGCTTGTCCCCAGAGCCGGAGCCTCTGTGGTGCTTGCCCAATTCCTTCTTCATTTGGCCCATGAATGCCGACCTCTTGGCTGAAAACACAATAAACATTCAGTCGAGTGGTGATGGAGTTGCCCAAACACGCCGGCCATCATAACAAAAGGAGAAAAATAAACTCACCTTGAGGGTCAATAGAACTAAGCCCGGCGGCAAAAAGGGCATCCTTTGATAACAGAGCACTGGCCGATAGCACTTGACCACCACGAAGGGTTACCAGATCTCTCTTCTCCTGCTCGGTCAGCTTTGGGCATGCTTTCGGATCTTTCATATAGCTCGCCCATACCATCGGGAAACCCGAACCAATGTTCATTGACAATGAAAAATCGGGACTTCCATTCCTTTATCGACGAGGGATTATCTGAAATCATTTTAAATGACTTTCGGGGACCAATATACGGCCACTCGGAGCTCCTCCCAGAAACTAGGTTGTAGCAGACTCGGAACATAGGAAGGGTCGCAGTCACCCCAACATGACTGCACATCGAGATGAACCCGGTAGATTGCGCTAGCTATTCAAAGCCACCATTATTGGGCATATGTTGTAGAACCTCATTACCTCTTGCACTAGTGGGTGAAGAGGGAACCAGAGACATGCCCTTAGACTCTCCTCGTAAAAGAAAACCTCATGGCTTAGCTCCATCGGAACCCTATGTTCGGGCTTTGAAGACCATAGGGAGACGTCTCGAGGAACCCTGTAGTAGCGGCGGATTCTGTCCAAATCCTCGAGGGTTATCTCTGAGGTGACATCGCTCGGGCCCTTCATGTTAATAGGTTGAGAGGCAAACCGCGAACAAGTTAGCAAGGTTTGGAAAGGAACGGAAAATTTCTATGGCAGGGATGAAGAGGCGTTGCAGAAGGAGCGCCGCCCTAGCCTTCTTTAAATAAACACTTTAGAAGGAAAGCCCAAAATGCCAAAACCTCCGATATGGGCACCAGAAATAAAGGAGTCCCGCCACTTGGAACCCCCACTATCGCGGCCTGCTGGAAACGAGGCGTTTCCTCCTCGACCTATGGCAAAAAATGATGACGAAACGGTGGTCCATCATTTACGAGATTATCATTTCCTGCCTTTTTGGATTTCCCTGAATGAGATTATGCCGGAATTCTACTCCCTACATCCAAATTTTACACTTCGGACTAGGGAGTGGGGGGCATGTGATGAGGGGTAAAATTATCATCGCATTAATACTTGCACACGTCGACAACCGGGTCAAGTCCAATCCCAATATCTTGTCAGCCAGCTATCACAACTACCAAGCTGCATAGCCGAAACGCCTTTAGCAAAGTCGAGTCGCCCCGATAACCCGAGCCATTCTCATACCTCGGCAATCCGAGCCGTCCATATCTCGGCAACCCGAGCTGTCCACACTTTGACAACCCGAGCCGTCCATACCTCGACAACCCGAGCCATCCTTATACCTCGGCAGCCCGAGTCATCTTGTACCTCGAAAAACCAAGTTGTCCCTCGCCTCGGCCAGACCGAGGCACTTGAATACCTCTGCGGCATCCGACGCAGGAGAGCTCGAATCCACGATAACTGAATAAGATCCCAAATGGAGAATCATCTCCGGAAGTGGCCTAAGGGCCATAGGGACGGTCTAGAACCTACACGATCGCTGAATCTCAAGGCATCAACCGGCTCTTTCGGCCGTCGATCTTCTAACCGACAAGATACGGACCCTATTGGCCCTGTAACAAACTTGATTCGAATCTCAACAACTTTCAGACCCCTCGCAACATGCCTTAGGAATCAAGTGATCGCCTATAAATATCACAGCCCTGAGATCTCTTAAGTACGCATTCATTCACTGATTCTCATACTGAAAAACTCCATTGAAGCTCCAACAGAGCTCGGAGCTTCCGAAAGAAAAACCCATTTGAGGAAACTCTTTTGTGAGAGTCTTCTCCTCATATATACTTGTCGTGAATCTTCACTGACTTGGGCATCGGAGGGTCCCCGCGGAGGATAACCTTAAGGAAATCCTTCGTGCACACGGACTGTCTTGCAGATTTCATCCCAGGCATCGAAATCGATGTTTGGATCTGGAGCCAGAGCATGCCGGAGTCGAAGAACAAATTTTTGCGGTAACAAACTTTATCCATTAGGATCAATCCTAACAACTCTTTGATGGCTGAATTCTAATTCTCATCGGACATAGAATTCTGATCTTTTTAGGACCACTCTGTACAAACTATAAAGCGTTAGCTGTAAAGAGGGTTGTTATAAATTTTTAATATATATATATTTTTCTCTCTCCAAATTATTATTATTATTGTTATTATTATATTAATGCTGCTTTCGGATGAATGGCGGGGAGCCGCACAAGGAAACGCGTGGCTCGCGGGGGCTCTGCGCTTTTCTCGCGCAATGCCATTAGGCGGCGAAGCGTCTGGCCTCCGGCACAGCTTGTCCCCTGGTGGCCTTCCGTGAGAAGAAGGAAGAGCCCCCGCGAGCCACGCGTTTCCGTTTTTAAAGGTATCTTATCTTTTCTTTATCCACGGTGTCTCGAAAGCCATGCAAACGACAGCGTGTATGTAACTATCAGTCCTCCCTCTCTCGTTCTCTTTTCAGGCTGATGTAATATAAATCAAATATTTTGAGATATCAATTCATACGATACCAATAAAGTGGTTGAGATATTTTAATCCATTTTTATGCATGGAATTAGCAGTGCTCTCTCTCGTTTTCTTCTCAGCCTGATGTAATATAAATCGAATATTTTGAGATATCAATTCATACGATACTAATATAGTGGGTGAGACATTTTAATCCATGTTTATCTTAATATGAATTATTAAAAAATATAAAATCTTTATATCTTATCGAAATTATAAAATAAAATCAACTTGAATGAAAAAGAAAATCATATAGCCTATTTTAAATAGTGTAAAATAAAAATTTTATTATTTCTAATAAAAAATTAAAATAAATAAGATGAAACAATATTTGCAATGACAGCAACAGCAACAGTAATACAACACTAATATTATTATTGATATCTTTTACTCTGTGACAGAATTGTTGTGTAATAATTACCAAATTTTAATTTTAAAGATATTATAATTTTTTAAATAATCTAGAAAGATTTCTTTTTATAAAACAAGTTCTTTTATAGATTTTTTTGTTTAATAATTCATATTAAGATAAAAATGGATTAAAATGTCTCAACCACTTTATTGGTATCGTATGAATTGATATCTCAAAATATTTGATTTATATTACATCAGCCTGAAAAGAGAACGAGAGAGGGAGGACTGATAGTTACATACACGCTGTCGTTTGCATGGCTTTCGAGACACCGTGGATAAAGAAAAGATAAGATACCTTTAAAAACGGAAACGCGTGGCTCGCGGGGGCTCTTCCTTCTTCTCACGGAAGGCCACCAGGGGACAAGCGGTGCCGGAGGCCAGACGCTTCGCCGCCTAATGGCATTGCGCGAGAAAAGCGCAGAGCCCCCGCGAGCCACGCGTTTCCTTGTGCGGCTCCCCGCCATTCATCCAAAAGCAGCATTAATATAATAATAACAATAATAATAATAATTTGGAGAGAGAAAAATATATATATTTAAAATTTATAACAACCCTCTTTACAGCTAACGCTTTATCGTTTATACAGAGTAGTCCTTAAAAAATCAGAATTCTATGTCCGATGAGAATTAGAATTCAGCCATCACAAAGTTGTTAGGATTGATCCTAATGAATAAAGTTTATTAAAATTAAAATCTAATCCTTATTATTATTAACGGACAAAGGTATAAGAATCAAAACCAAATCCTAAGAAAAGGTTTAGGATAGCTTCCAACGCATTCCTCACGACCAGGGGTCTGGTTAACATTCATTCCATTGCATTGTGCTCTGTTGTCTGGGAGAAGTGCGAGGCGGCGGCTGCTGCTGCTTCTTGTAGTGTTATCTCTCAACCTGATGGCCGGAACTGTCGTCGTGTTTGACTTCGACAAGACGATCATCGACTGCGACAGCGATAACTGGGTTGTCGATGACCTTGGAGCCACCCGGCGGTTCGACGAGCTCCTCCAGTCTCTGCCATGGAACTCTGCCATCGTATGCATCTTCTTTTAGAACCTTTCTTCTCTACTCTGTTTTCTTTCCAATAAGAAGTTTATATTTAATTTGATTGAATATTTTTTTCATGCAATTAGAAGTTGTTTTTTTTTGTTAATATATATATTAGTGCTACACAAACAATTTTCTTTTTGTCCTTCCAGGATAGGATGATGAGGGAACTCCATTCGCAAGGGAAAACCATGGAAGAGATCGCGGACAGCCTGAGAAGGGCTCCCCTGTCACCACACACCGTTGTCGCCATCAAGTCAGCCTATTCTCTTGGGTGTGTTTTCTTTCCTTGTTGATTCCATCACCAACAAGTCTTCTCTCCTTGATCCTCCGATCTATTGATCCAATATATGTAGGTGTGAGCTGAGGATAGTGAGTGATGCCAATCTCTTCTTCGTTGAGACCATTCTCAAGCACCATGGCCTTATGGGTTATTTCTCGGAGATCAACACAAACCCAGGCTATGTTGATGAGGAGGGGAGGCTCAGGATCTCCCCTTACCACGACTTCACCACCTCTTCTCATGGTTGCGGCCTCTGCCCGCCAAATATGTGCAAGGTGACTCCTCCCCTTGTTGTGGTCCAACTTCAAAGATTTGGTGGGCCAAAAGTGGTTTAAAGAAAGTTGGCAGAACCTGACATGGGTTATCTTCTTAGTGTTTCAGTGCTTGTAATCTATCTAACTTTGGCCATGAAATCTACAGGGTAAGATCATCGAGAGAATCCAAACCTCGGCTTCTGCGGAGGGGGAGAAGCGATTTGTCTACCTGGGTGATGGAAAAGGAGATTACTGCCCCTCACTTAAGCTAAACGAAGGGGACCATGTGATGCCGAGGAAGAACTACCCTTTATGGGAGCTCATTTGCCATGACCCTCAGGCTCTGAAAGCAGCGATCCATGAATGGAGTGATGCGGAGGAACTCGAGATGGTCCTCCTTCGACTCACCAGTGGTCCAATCTCGGCTGATCTCAGGAGTGTGGCTCCATTGCTTTCATCTGATTGCAAGTCGCAGACTATACCGCTGTCCTCCCACGAGCCATTAGCCAAGGCCCTTCCTGTTCCTCACTAACAACAATGCTCAGAGAAATAGAAAGCAATGCCAGATCGACTGTTCTGAGTGTGGACCAAAGCCAATCAATGTGTTGTTGGTTCTTTCTATTTTATTGTGCTTGACTTCAGTAGATAAAACATCAAAATTCAAAACCTCTGGTCCTAGGATTTTGCAAGCTAACTTAAGTGAATCATGAATATGCTAATTCCTCTCAATAAAACGCTCGACAACAAAATATCTTATATGAGGAGCAGTGGACAAGCACTATAGGAATGATTATGATGACAAGAAGCTTTGCATGGATTACGTAAATCATTAAAAGGTTCTGCATGAAGGGATTTGCTGGAATGGTCACCAGAATTGCACCGGCCAACAGCCCGGTGCATCCCTTGCTTCCCTCCATCAATGGATTCGTCATGATCCTGGGCAAGACCAAGGGCGTAGTTCGATCCTTTATGTATGCCTCCATCAACCCAAACTCATTTTCTAATCAAATTATGGCATATAGCATTGCGCTGATCTACGCCTGAATTGCTATGCACAAAACCGCATTCACGCTTTCAATTCGCATGCGAAAATGTGTTATGTCTCTGAGTTGAGTGCATGAATATCAGCTGGTTGCAGACTGGGTCATGGTAATTCTTCGTTGCACTTTTAACCTCCTCCACCATCATCAAAGTTGTGGCTGCCCCTCACTTTCAGTGCAACGTAGGAATCCACTTGATTTAGAGCATCTGACACGGTTCTTTCACAGTCTCACCGTCAAAAAGTCAAGATGGATGCAAAAGATACGGTTGTGGTGTCAAAGTTAGCAAACAAGGTCCAGTGGGAACTGTTGTTAAATATTTTTGATACCAATGGTAATTCATATTTTTCTGTTATGTTTAAAATGAGATGCAGTAGCAAATAAAATGTATAGATATGACCTAATTAATTAATCATATCAAAAATATAATATAATTATTATACAAATAATATGATATTACTAATATAATATAATTTAACAAATAAATCATATTAGATTGATACAATATGATTCGCTCAATATTGATAGATACATTTGTTTAACACGAATAAATACAACATGATCAGTTTTGCATGATTCACTTAATATATCATTAAGTAAATGAATCATAAATGAATCATTTTTAAATTAAAAGATCAATCCATAAAACAATACAGTTATTTCATGTTATAATTACATTTATATGATTATGATAAGAACCCACTTATTATCATGCTGAACTCATTTATTTTATATTACATTTATATTGTATCCGCAAATATATCATAATCATTATTATTATGGTACAAATTTACTTATTATCAATCCGAATCCATTTATTTTATATTAGGTTTGCCTCGTGTCTGCATGTTATATTCAATTTTATCATTGGCAGGCTATAAGTCTCTTGTGTTATTCAATCAGCTAAAAATGATTCCATGTAAAGATAAATAAGTAATTGAAATATAAGACCAGAATTCTCCCAGGTTTTCCGGTTGTAATGAAGGAGGGACTTTATGCCATTGGAAATTTGATGTTAAAGAAGGCATCAAGAAGGTCTATGTTCTGGTCTATGTCATGTTACCGATGGCAATGATTAGAAGGGGAAAGATCTAAGATAAATGGACTAGAAAACAAGTTCCGGCAGTACAAAATATAAAGAAGGCACACAATTGTGCAAGAACTTTGGAAAAAGAAAAAGAAACAGCAAATTAAGGAGATCCTTGCACGGTATATATATACTTAGACCTTATTATATATGTAACAATAATATCCTTAGTTACCTGCCAAGTCCTCCTTCTAAGTCTGACGCTATGATTAAAACAGAGCATTGCCTTGTAACCATTAACACAAAATTGTTTGATTGCCTCACACCCCAATCAATTCACACCACGTATTTCTGAATGACTTGTCCCTTGAAATATGACAGGCCTTCAGAATTCTTATAATTAATTCTTATAAATATATTTTATAATACTACAATTTCATCTCAAAACTTACCGGCTGTAATCTTTTATCAAAACTACTGCTATTAAGCATGTTCTCATCAAAAATAGAGTTTCAACCTTTTGGTAAACAAAAGTCCTATATACATAAGTACCAATGTATCCTTAGATAACTGCAAACTATCATCATTGATCAAAGCGTTTGTTACTGCAAGCAAAATCATTCTAACTTACAGCCACTTTAATTTACAATTCTTTGCTACTAAAAAGTTATATTCTATTTTTATATTGCAAAATTGACAGCTTTCCATCAAAGCACATATATGCACCTTAAAATAACATCCTGTCAACATCTAAGTTGTTATATTTGTAAAATAAGAATAATATTTCAATAAGCACAAGAGCTCAAGAAGCATCAATGTATACTCTCATGAATTAATTTAACTCCAATTATATATAAGTATATAGAATTTTCATCTGAAATTTTGGTAATGCAATCATATGCACCAATTATCAATCTAACTGAAATCAATTAATAGGCCATAACATTTTATGTGATTCTAAATCAACAATTTTTTACTATGCACAATTTAATTGATAATTCAGACTCGATTGCACCTGCCTCATGACTAGGCCATCATGTTCCGGCCTTTTATCTATGTGTTTTCACATTGAAATGAAGAGATGGAAAAAGAACTTATTACTTACCAAACCAAAAATCCTTCTTCATCTAGATATAAACTCTCATGTTATATTCAACCCATGATGAGACAACATTTTTTTATCACATTTCAACATATGTAATAGAACATTTAACACAGCTAGTTACCAATTAACATATGCATATTATTAGCACCTTAGAATAATTTAGACCAATCAATCATCACATAAAAATAGAGTTCATAACACAATTAAATTATCAATTTTAAAATAAGGCTCCATCTCAATAAAAACCAATAATTTCTGCTATAATTATTATCAGAATAATTTCATTAAATATTTGATTTATTATAATAAATAATTTACATAATCTATTAAATTTTATGAAAGTTTAGGGAGCTAACAATGAGACTTACTTCCTGGCACTGATTAAACACGTTACGAATTCTCCTGGGTGCTTTCAAATTCCACCTCAACTACGACACTTTGTAAAAGAAATTTTTTAACTCAATTTTTCCTCTCCTACTTCGCATAAATGCCTCTAGACGACAAGAGGAATGGAATTTCTATTCTATTATATTCTATTTGGACAGAGAGAGAGGGAGAATTAGAGGGAGAGCAGAATTAGAAGAGAACAAGGGATGAATGAAACAACGAGAGAGAGAGAGAGAGAGAGAGAGAGAGAGAGGAGGGGTTTCATTTGGGCTTTTACACTAACCAAGGGCACGCCGGGGCCACGCCGTGCTTCAAAAATGAAAAACTTATTTTGCACCACGCGCGGTGTTGGAGTGTATGCACCATGTGTGATGATTGACAGCACGCACATATGATCATGCATGCAATGTGAAAATTAAGTTCCTTAAGAAGTATTACAATTTTTTTTCCAACGTACGTCTTTGCTGATCTCTCTAAGACACCTTGCTATTACTATGTCTCATCTTCAAATTGGTCTTTACCATATCCTTGAGTTCTACCATTCCACATCTTTCTTAGGCGATAGTTATTAGCCAACACATAATAATTTCATATCATCTCCTCTATCATGGTCTAACCATTTTTTTATTATTATTATTGAAAATATACCTTAAGCTTCTTACAATTATTATAAATATCATAGAGTTTGCCACATGTATTATATCTTCCAATCTTAAGATTAATAACATATCAATTACTTCTAATTCCTTGATAAGATGATTTCAAGTTCTTCAACACCAGAAATAAGATAAATCTTCTTTAGTAATCTCTCAACTCTTGAATAGTTTAACATACCATTGATCATCATGACACCTATTTTCAATCTTTTGATTACATCATCATAGCATACTTAGTTCCACTCTTGAATACTTCAAGCAACGACAGTGAATCATCAAACTGATTCGTATGGGATTGGATACTTGACTTATAAGGTCTATACAGATCAAACATATGCTGAACTATCCCAAAAAATATATTTAAAAAGATCATAATAATCACTCTTTGATTTAAAAGCAATATTCAATGCATCCTTAGCCACGATCTACAATTGATAATAATCAGTGATACCGTTTCGTGACATGAAAACAAGATAAATAAGGTCCATACCAACTTGGGCCACCACAGCCCAAAAATGATCCAATCATACTTGTCCATCTTACTTTTTTGTTGGAATTGTTTTCAACATATTTCATTAAGCACATCACCACATATAAATATTGTTTCTTATTTATACGGATAAACATAATGCCTCTTATGATCTTATCCATCTGATTATAAACCATTCCATCCTGAGACTAATTAGGATGGGCATCACAGCTATTGAGGGTTTTGTGTGATGTTTTCTGGTAGAAAGAATATGCATGATGTGATGGCATAGTTTGTTTCAGAAACAAGCTCAGCCAATAAATCACTGCTATGATATTTACTAGAAATCTAGAATATCATTTTTTGTTTGGAGTCAATGCACCATACAGTATTAACTTAAGGTAACGGATTACAGACCTCCACAGAATTTCTAACCGTTACAGATTAATTACGAGGTAAAAGCCGACGAACCGTAAACTCGGTTCCTTGAGAGCTGAGATCCGTTTACAATTCAAGAAGACGTTGCTGTTTCACAAACAATCGGTCCGGTCGGGGCCAGGGACTAGGTCCCAGTTTTACCCATTGAAAAGGTCCAACCCAAGCCTATTGACGGGTTCCCCCGGACTTGTCCGGGTTTATGCTATTCAAAATTTCAAATGTTTAAACCGTAAGCCAAGTCAATCGACGACCTCCAAGACCAGAATCAAGAGTATCGTGGCCAGGGCCATTATAAATAATAAATATAGACGCCCCCTTCCCATCTCACCACAAACACTAGCCCTTCTGAGTCATCCCAAGATCAAAAAACCAACACAAATCAGAAAGAAATCTGAAGTTGAAAAGCAGTGAAACTCAGAGATGGCAGCTCTTCAATTATCATCTTCCACTACAAGAAATTCTGCTTTTTCGACGCTAAAATATTATTTATCAATATTTAAAAGTATCAAAAAATATTGTCCTAATGCTTTACATGCATCGTTAGGTTGGGAGTGGAGCTCTGGCCGACGCTTTAAAGCGTCGGCAATAATTAACTTTTTTTAAAAAAAAAAAGGCCTAGGCTCACCTTCTCCTCCGTGGTGGGAGGGTTGCCGTCACTGCCATTTCATTCAGAGCTTCCGTTGCTATGTTGTTCCCGATGGCTGCATCGATTATCGTGACCATGAATGCTGTGGTAAGGGTGGTGGTAATGCCCATGCTGATGAAGATGGTAACGTTGCTGCCAGCGGCGCATATCGCTTGTGGATGAGGAGGA
Source organism: Calamus simplicifolius (assembly GCA_900491605.1). NCBI lineage: Eukaryota > Viridiplantae > Streptophyta > Magnoliopsida > Arecales > Arecaceae > Calamus > Calamus simplicifolius. Next base: position 360,663 of record UESW01001791.1, on the reverse strand, counting down.
TCGGAGTTCGATGGCCTCTCTACCTGAGTGGCGTGACGACATACATGAAAAGGAAGAAGCCAACAGCGATGTTAGATGGCAAACCACGGGCTGGCAAGCGGACTGTTAAGATAGGCGGAGACGGAGGACCAGTCGAGCCCGATGGCTGCGACCCCAAGCCCCTTCATTCCTGATGTGTGCCAGAACGGAGTTGGGGAAGATCCAACAAATCCACGAGAGAGAGGTTAGCATCTTGAAGAGGTAACCCGGAAACACATAGTATGCGAAGCTACAGATGAAGGCAATCAAGAAGAATTGATTCCGGGTCAAGCTTCCCCTTGTCCTCTTTTCCTTCTCATGGAGTGCCCTGTATCCAGAATAATATAGCAATCGATGATTAGATATGGTTAATTTCTGTGAGACTTCTGGTCAGCTTGAAGCAGGAGAGAGAGAGAGAGAGAGAGAGAGAGAGAGAGAGAGAGAGAGAGAGAGGAAAGCTTACCGGAAGAGGGAAACTTGAACGAGATTGTAAGGCCACCACATAGCAGCGGGTTCGACCAAATATCTCCTGAATAACCCAGCCCATCCATATCCCAATACCTGCTCTCCTCCGAAAGAATTGGATCCAATTCAAAGCTCAGAAGATTATAAAAAAACCAATCTTAGACAAGGATTCTGAAAGACACGGTCACCTGCGTGGTGATGATCACGATCAATGAAACGAAGAAAGTGAGATGCTTCTTGTAGAAGATCTTGACGGCGGAGATGATGTGGACGGCATAGACGTTGCCGGCGCTGGAATTGGCAAAGATGGTGATGAGGACATGCTCCTTGACATTGAAGGGCCCGGGATTGAGCGTTTTTTGATAGGATAGGAGTGTCTGCTGGGTTTTTTGATGGCGTCGTGGCCACGGCCATAGAGAGGCACCAGGGTGTGCTCCGAGATGGATGTCTTGTAGACAGGGCACGGCTGCTGGGAGGTGCACTCAGCCTGCTGCAGCCACTGGTATATGCATGGCCAGCAGTAGAGATGGCCGCAGAAAGTGACCACCGGCTCGACGACGAAGTCCAGGCATATATTGCAGTCAAAGCATCCATTGCCGGCTGATGCCGGCGTGCTGCCATCTAGGCTGCATTTCTTCAGGGGGTCCTGCCTCGCCTGGATTTCCTCCATGCCTTCGCTGGAGGATCCACCTGCTGGCCTTCGTCCCTCCATCTTGCTGTCAATCCTCTCTTCTTACCAGATGCTCGCTGCGTTAACAAGAAATAGTAAGAACATCAGAGAGGAAGAGAAGCATACCATGTAAAAGAGAAGCCACGCTGCCTTGGCTGAAGTAATCAAACACCATGAGCTTCTCATCCTTGGAATAGTAATAAGCCCACAAGTCCACCACGTTTTCATGCTTGATGCTCCCGACCACCTCCATCTGCCGCTCGAACTCCTTCTTCCCGGCCGCGACATCCTTCAGCCTCTTCACCACCACCATCGTCGCGTCCTTCAACACAGCCTTATACGTCGTCCCGAACGTCCCCTTCCCCAACACCTCTGCCGAAGCCCTCAGCAGATCCTCCAGGTCAAAAGCACTTATAACAGTATGGGAGGGAGAAATCAGGGAGAGATGGTTGCCGGAGAAAAGAGGAATATGGGAATTTCTGGATGGATTTAGGGATGCTACCATTCAACTGGTTGTTGGAGAGATTCAAGAGCTGGAGATTCGGGAGGTCGAGGTCCGGGATCTCGCTGGAGGAGTTGTTGGAGAGATTCAACGCGGTGAGCTGAGTGAGGTTGGAAAGGGCTGCCGCGATGGAGCCGTTGAAGGCGTTGAAGGAGAGATCCAGGACCGTCAGGTTCTTCCAGGCGGAGAGATTGGACGGCAGAGGGCCTGTTTGCTCTCTCTCTCTCCACCCCCGGCGCCCGATTCACGTCGATCCCTCGCAGCAGTGGTCCCTCCGTTCTTCTCTCTGCAACCCAAAACCGACTCTTTAGATTCCGTGCAAAAACTTCGAGATCCGCTATTTTCACTTGTCAAAATTGTTAGAAAAATTTGTTTTTTTTTTCTTTTACAAAATTCATTTATTAGAAAAATGCTAGATAATTAATCAGAAAAGTTATACTAGAAATTTAGATTAAAATCAAAAATAAAAGAATCAAACTGGTCGAGGCGTGTTAAACACTGCCCTAAGGACAAGTTTTCGCCCCCTCGTGCGGGTTGTTGGCGAATTGTCCCAAGGTACAACGACCTGATTTGATTCGATCCTCCTACCGCGAGCACGATCGGGTGGAGGTTCAAACCCAGTGATTCTTCAGATGCCCAAATAAAATAATAAAATAGTTAAACAATCTTTTACCACCAGTAGTTTGTTGAGACAGATTTTCTTGGTTAGACTCCTTGAGACAGCATGGATTTGCAGCAACAAGATCTTCAAGGATTGGAATTGCAGCAACAAGATCTTCAAGGATTGGAATTGCAGCAACAAGATCTTCAAGGATTGGATTTGCAGCAACAATCTCCAAGGATTTCAGGAACAAGATTCCAAGGATTTCAGCAACAAGATCTTCAAGGATTTCAACAACAAGGATTTTCAGTAAAGGATTTTGCAGTAGATTTGTGGCAATGGTTTTTTTTTCTTTCTTTTTTCACTACTTTTTCCCTTAGATTATCCATATATTTATATAAGAAAAATATTACCGTTCCTCCTTGTTACCGTTCCTTCCCAACGGAAGGAAAAACGGATTTCCGGAAATCACGGAACGCTCGCTGCGAGCGTTCCGCAAACGCTCATCGCGAGCGTCCGGAAATCACGGAACGCTCGCAGCGAGCGTTCCGCAAACGCTCGTCGCGAGCGTTTCGTTTGAGCGCGTCCCACGCGAGCATTTAATGCTCGCGTGGGTCGTTACCACCCCACTTTTTTTTTTTAACTTTTAACAACGGTAAAGTCAACAATCCCCCACAAAAGTTAAAAAAAAAATAATAATAATAATAAAATTAAAAAAAATTAGGGCATCTTATACTGCGCAATAGGTGAGGTGTCCTGTGGACTTGAACCTCACTTAGTGTTGATTGTATACATCTGAAGGAACCATAGTGGATTAGACCTTGAACTAGGTCCTTGACTCAGACTTCTACTAATCACACACACAGCATGAATCAATTGGGTTTAAGCGGTCAGCGCATATTAAAGGCCTTGCGCTTAGTACCTTGATTTTTCATGAGAATTTCTGAAGGTTAGCCCAAACCTTTAGTCACGGCCTCATATGACAATTCTCATATAGGTGAATCCTCCAAGGGTATTTGTGACTAATACCCTGCAGATAACCTACCTCGGATCCATTAAGAGAATCACTCAACCTTACACAAATTTACTTTGTCACTTTATAAGAGCACTCATCATAGGGATGGGTTGAAAAATTTTTAAAATTTGTGCTCTAACACGATCACTCAATCAGCTTCGTTTCTACCACATTGAACCTCATTCATGGGATCTCCAATCACAGAGGTTGGGTATCCACTGCTGGTGACCAAATAATGGGCTTAAGCCCCATCCCCCTCGATGAATCTAGGACTCCACTCCTAGATAATCCCTTGGTTAATTGATCTGCCAAATTCTTCTCAGATTTGACAAATTCCAAAGAGATAACACCATTTTTCTTATGTTGTCTTATAGACTTATGACGAAGCCGTATATGGCGATTCATCTTTTTATTGGTACTCTTTTGATTTGTCAGTTCAATTGCGGCCTTATTATCACAATGGATAGATATAGCTGGAACTGGCTTAGGTACCAAAGGTAGCTCTGATATTAGATTTTTTATCCACTCTGCCTCATTACAAGTGGTATCCAGAGCTATCAACTCGGCCTCCATGGTGCTTCTAGAAATAATAGTTTGCCTAGTGGATCCCCAGGCAATAGCAGCACCGCCAAGAAGAAAAACGTATCCGGTAGTTGATTTTAAATCATGAGAATCAGTGACCCAATTAGCATCACTGTAACCCTCAACCACCTCAGGGTATTCAGTGAACATCAAAGAGAGATTAAGTGTTCCCTTTAAATATCGAAACACTCTTTCTAAGGCTACCCAATGAGATTGATCAGGATTTTGATTATATCTACTCAGCCTTCCTACAGCATAGGCAATATCAGGTCTTGTTCTGTTTGCTACATACAAGAGAGATCCTATAATTTGAGAATACTTTAATTGATTAATTGGGTCACCTAAATTTTTCTTTAGGTGAAAGTTAGGATCAAAAGGAGTAGATATTGATTTAAGATTGGAATAACCAAACTTCTTGATCATTTTTTCTATAGAATGAGAAAGAGAGAGAGCTATCCCTTCATGGGACTTGATAAGCTTCATCCCTAGGATTACATCCGCTTCACCTAAATCTTTCATGTCAAACTTAGAAGAGAGGAAGATTTAACACTTGAAATAATTTCAAGAGATGTTCCAAAAATTAAAATATCATCGACATATAAGCAAAGGATTACACAATCATTATCGATGATCTTAGAATACACACACTTATCATGATTATTGATTTGAAATCCAAAAGATAGAATAATTCGATCAAATTTCTCATGCCATTGTTTAGGAGCCTGTTTAAGACCATAAAGGGACTTGATAAGTTTACAAACCTTGTCTTCTTGTCCCTTTACAACAAAACCTTCAGGCTGTTCCATATAGATCTCCTCCTCAAGATCTCCATTTAGGAACGCAGTCTTCACATCCATTTGATGAATGATTAACTTATGAATGGAAGCAATAGCAAGTAGTGATCTAAGGGTTGTTATTCTAGCTACAGGAGAATATGTATCAAAGAAATCTAACCCTTTCTTTTGGTTATACCCTTTGGCTACTAATCTAGCCTTATACTTTTCTATTGAACCATCAGGTCTAAATTTCTTCTTAAATACCCACTTACACCCTAAAGGTTTGCTTCCAGGGGGTAAATCAGATAAGATCCAAGTTTCATTTTGTAAGATTGAATTAAATTCAGAAAGATAGCTTCCTTCCAAAAAGGAGCATCAGGAGAAGACATCGCCTCTGAAAAAGAAGAAGGTTCACCTTCGACTAGGAAAGTAAAGAAACCTTCACCAAGATCTTTTTCTTTCCTTATCCTTGAACTTTTTCTAAGTTCAGAAGGTTCACCTTTAGGATTAGATCTTTTCCTTTTCCTTGACTCATTAGATAAACCAGCTTCAAAAGAATCATGAACCAAGAAAGGATTAGAAGAGAGTTGATTTGGTACTTGGTTCTTGAAAGGAAAACATTTTCAAAATAAGTAGCATCTCTAGATTCGATAAGAGTGTTATTTGAGATGCCACTTATATCAGAGTTTATCACTAGGAACCTATTTGTACTGCTATCTAAGGAATAACCTATAAAGATAGCATCTACAGTTTTAGGTCCTATTTTTCTTCTCTTGGGTTCAGGTATTCCTACCTTAGCTAAGCATCCCCACACTTTAAGATAATCTAGCCTGGGTGTTCTACCTTTCCAAAGCTCAAAAGGTGTTTTAGGACTATCCNGTTTTGGTTTTTCTTTCGATAACATTGTTCCGAAAGCCTTAGGAAGGGATCCCTATTTAAAGAGATACTCAAATCCCTTCCATTCCACCGCCTACTCCCATCAAGCAGGTATTTAACATTTAAGGGGCCGTTATCACTTATTAATTAGTGCAAACGATCATAATAAAATTAGGACCATACGGGTTATTACACGATAATCTTAGATAATCTTCTTTTTGAATTTGGGCATAGAGATTCTTTTCTTTCATCCATGAAACCTTGAGCGTATTACTGAACCGCATTCATTGTGAGCAGCCACTACGAAAAATATTAATATATAATCCAAACATATGACAATCCCAACAGAAAAGAATGGGAACATTGAATGTCAGACCATTCTCCCCACAAATCCTCTTAAGGAACGTGTATGTAATTGAAAGCAAACTTTTGGAGAGAGTGAATCCCTTCGAGCGCTCATGCTTGTGTTCCCTAGAATGCCTACCACCCCTGCATCCCTATTTGTTCAAAAATTCTAATTCATAATCTGCAGTAAAGGTTGTGCCCAACTTGATGATCTAACATGCATGATTGTTGCTCAACCATGGAGGTTGGGCAGGTATGATGGAATCAATTGATGGAGATCAATAGATTTCTCGTTCTGCTGCTGCTCGCATAAGCTATTCCCTTCTGAATCAAAGTATGCATCCATCATGGACTCCGTTCGAACATATAAGGTCAGGCTATCAAACAGCATCTTCCAGAAATTGTCATCTTTCCTGTGAAGTGCACTGTATCCACACCTTGCAACACAGCAAAACGTGTGCAAATTCTGAGGCTCAATCCTTTCCACAATAAATCGATCATCCAAAGGAACTGCGTGGACTGGAAGGTACTTCAAACAAACAATATGACGACAGTGTGAATGGCAGGGAGGCTGGTTATGAGGTGGGAGAAGATATGAGGAACACCACTAGCCATTCTATTGGAAAATATTTTTTGATCTTACAAAAAAATTCCTTTCTAAAAATTGCTAGAAATATGTTATAGAAATTTAAATATACAAATAAAGTAAACTAAAAGATAAGATGGATCAAACCAGGATCGAGGCGTGTTAGACACTGCCCTAAGAATCAGATTTTTGCCCCTTCGTGCAGGTTATTGGCGATCTGTCCTCAAGGTACAATAACCCGGCTCAACCCGATCCTCCTACTACGAGCACGATCGTATGAAGGTGCACCCAATGATTACCTTCATATGCCCAAGAAAGATTAATAAAATATATAAATAAAATAAGATAAAACAAATTATATAGGGCTACTTCAAATCATTCATCTCAAATCATCCTTTTCCATCTTGAATCCTTGAGCCTATTTATAGGCTCGGCCCATAAAAACTCCAACGGCTCAGCCCATAATGACCTTAAAGGCCTAATAGTAGTTAGCCCTAAATTATGTTAAAAACGGACTAATAAATTAATTATTTAAGCCATTTGGACGTTGGCTCACCCAACGTTGCAAGCGTTCAGCTGAACGCTTGGGTGAGAGTTCAGCTCAAGCCCACAAAAGTTAATAAATAAATAAATAAATAAATAAATATAAGATATATTTTAGGGCATCTTATACTGCGCAATAGGTGAGGTGTCCTGTAGACTTGAACCTCACTTAGTGTTGATTGTATACATCTGAAGGAACCATAGTGGATTAGACCTTGAACTAGGTCCTTTGACTCAGACTTCTACTAATCACACATACAGTATGGATCAATTGGGTTTAAGCGGTTAGCGCATATTAAAGGCCTTGCGCTTAGTACCTTGATTTTTCATGAGAATTCTTTAAGGTTAGCACAAACCTTTAGTCACGGCCTAATATGACAATTCTCATATAGGTGAATCCTCCAAGGGTATTTATGACAATACCCTGCATATAACCTACCTCGGATCCATTAAGAGTATGACTCAACCTTACACAAATTTACTTTGTCACTTTACAAGAGCACTCATCATAGGGATGTGATGAAAATTTTTTCAAAAATTTGTACTCTAACAAGATCACTCAATCAGCTTCGTTTCTACCACATTGAACCTCATTCATGGGATCTCCAATCACAGAGGTTGGGTATCCACTACTGGCGACCAAATAATGGGCTTAAGCCACATCCCCCTCGATGAATCTAGGACTCCACTCCTAGATAACTCCTTGGTTAATTAATCTACCAAATTCTTCTCAGCAAATTCCAAGAGATAACATTTTTTTTACTAGACCTCAAATAAGAGAATCAAGCAAAGATATATTAGAATTGAATATCAAATACAAGGTAAACAATAAGTTGGATATTCCAACAATCATGAGATTATTTAGTAAATTATAAAAACTTTTATTAAATCTCATGACAATAGATTTCAAGAGACTCAAAATAGAGCATTTATATGATATACCTTGTCACAAAAGTTCATCCATTCTTTACCATTTGGTAACATGAAAGATTCACAATAATAGGTAAGCAATAAGTATTTCCCAATGCTATCACTTTTGTCATTGTCATGTAAATAATAAGATAACATCAAACCTGATAGATATAAAATAGGGAAAATTATAACTTCAACTTAGGTCCCGTTTGGTAGAGCTGTTGGCAATTTTTTTTTTAAATACTACATGCTGTTAGCAGTAAAATTATAACTTCAAATATATATTTGAATGCCCTATTCACATGTCCACAAATCCACTGAACCATCTAAGTGTTTGCAGTTAAGAAGGCAAGAAAAAATTGGAGAAATTAGAAATTCTGTCAAGCAACCAATCCTGATATTTTGGTGACAGGCTGTCCCATCTAAAAGGTGATTTTTCTTATTCCCAAAAAATCAAAACGTGGCGATTAAAAGGCTTCACCATCCCTCTGACTCTCTCTTTCTCACTTCTTCTCGAAAAGAAAGACCTGTACATGCGTAGGCAATTAGCATAAAAGGGCCCTGGGCATTCAAACATCCCCTCATGAATCTCAGATGCGTAGCTACCCTAACATTAGGGATGTCTTGTACATGAGAAGAAAGGAAAACAATAATGTGTATGGATGAGAATGTGAGATGCATGAATGGTGGAGGGATGAGATGGACCACAGTTCCCATAATGTCATAATTTTCATTGCAGTGCAAACTGCCTTCTAAATTGATAGTAGTTTCCCAAATAAGATATGGTTGGTTATGTAGTGCCAATTACCATGTCTAAGTCTCCAATTTACCATTAAGGCAAAAAGCATCTCATTTAGCAATAAGATCTCTATAGGGTTTTGAGGAGTAGTGGTGCAATGAAGAGAAATATTAATCATGATGGGAAACTTTGATTCATAACAGTCTACATAAGGAAAACCACGTTCATATTGGAGAAAATATGATATAAACAAGAAACTAATAACATTCCAAGTAAATTTTCTATCATGAGTCTTGGTAATATATTGTGGAGTGACCCTCCTAGTCAAGCAGCATGTATAACATCAGAAAAGAAATGGAATAAATATTAAGTCAAATAAAAAATTAGATAAAATTATTTGGAGTCAAGACAGACAAAATTTACTATCAACATTATATTAGCAAGCAGTATTTCAAGAGATAATTATGGATGATCATAATTTAGCATAACAATATTTGCACCATTAATGCACAGGCATTTCAGGGTGGCATGAAAACTTTATATGTTGAGCTAATGCAAAAACAGAATAAGAAGATGGAATAAAAATCTAGCAATTTCTAGAAAAGAAGGAAAAATCTGATCCTTAGCTGTTGGAAAATATTTTTTGATCTTACAAAAAATCCCTTTCTAAAAATTGCTAGAAATATATTATAGAAATTAAAAATATAAATAAAGTAAAATTTATAAAATTTCTCATGCCATTGTTTAGGAGCCTGTTTAAGACCATAAAGGGACTTGATAAGTTTACAAACCTTGTCTTCTTGTCCCTTTACAACAAAACCTTCAAGCTGTTCCATATAGATCTCCTCCTCAAGATCTACATTTAGGAACGCAGTCTTCACATCTATTTGATGAATGATTAACTTATGAATGGAAGCAATGGCAAGAAGTGATCTAAGGGTTGTTATTCTAGCTACAGGAGAATATGTATCAAAGAAATCTAACCCTTTTTTTTTGTTATACCCTTTGGTTACTAATCTAGCCTTATACTTTTCTATTGAACCATCAGGTCTGAATTTCTTCTTAAATACCCACTTACACCCTAAAGGTTTGCATTCAGGGGGTAAATCAGATAAGATCCAAGTTTCATTTTGTAAGATTGAATTAAATTTAGAAAGAATAGATTCCTTCCAAAAAGGAGCATCAGAGAAGACATCGCCTCTGAAAAAGAAGAAGGTTCGCCTTCGACTAGGAAAGTAAAGAAACCTTCACCAAGATCTTTTTCTTTCCTTTTCCTTGAACTTTTCCTAAGTTCAGAAGGTTCACCTTCAGGATTAGATCTTTTCCTTTTCTTTGACTCATTAGAAGACCTAGCTTTCAAAGAATCATGAACCAAGTAATGATTAGAAGAGAGTTGATTTGGTACTTGATTCTTGAAAGGAAAAACATTTTCAACATAAGTAGCATCTCTTGATTCGATAAGAGTATTATTTGAGATGCCACTTATATCAGAGTTTATCACTAGGAACCTATTTGTACTGCTATCTAAGGAATAACCTATAAAGATAGTATCTACGGTTTTAGGTCCTATTTTTCTTCTCTTAGGTTCATGTATTCCTACCTTAGCTAAGCATCCCCACACTTTAAGATAATCTAGCCTGGGTGTTCTACCTTTCCAAAGCTCAAAAGGTGTTTTAGGACTATCCTTAAAGGGTATCCTATTTAAAATATAACATGCAGCTAAAAGAGCTTCCCCCACAAGTTCTCGGGTACACCTGAACTTATTAACATTGAGTTAACCATATCCATTAATGTACGATTTTTTCGTTCAGCTACACCATTAGACTGAGGAGAGTATGGTGTGTAACTTCATGAATAATCCCATATTCTTGACAAAATAGAGTCATTTTATTTGAAGTATATTCACCACCACGATCTGACCTAAATTTCTTAAGCTTTTCCTCAGTTTGGGTTTCAGCTTCTACCTTATAAATCTTAAACTTATCTAATACTCTTTTGATCCTAGCTTTCACCTGAAGAAAAATTTAGCTGACCCAATTAATCAATTAAAATATTCTCAAATTATAGGATCTCTCTTGTATGTAGCAAACAGGACAAGACCTGATATAGCCTATGCTGTAGGAAGGCTCAGTAGATATAATTAAAATCATGATCAATCTCATTGGGTAGCCTTAGAAAGAGTGTTCCGATATTTAAAGGAACACTTAATCTCTCTTTGATGTTCACTGAATACCCTGAGGTAGTTGAGGGTTACAGTGATGCTAATTGGGTCATTGATTCTCATGATTTAAAATCAATCACCGGAAATGTTTTTCTTCTTGACGGTGCTGCTATTGCTTGGGGATCCACTAGGCAAACTATTATTTTCTAGAAGCACCATGGAGGCTGAGTTGATAGCTCTGAATACCACCTGTAATGAGGCAGAGTGGATAAAAAATCTAATATCAGAGCTACCATTGGTACCTAAGCTAGTTCCAGCTATATCAATCCATTGTGATAACTTGTCCTTAGCTGTTAGAAAAAGGAGTTTTGAATTTAAAATTTAAAATTCAAAATTCAAATTTGAAATTCAAATTTTGAAAAAAATTGTTGGAAAAAAGGTAAAAAATAAAAAAAAAAAAGGGACCCACACGATCATTAATGCTCGTGTGGGCTTGGGCTAAACGCTCACCCGAGCGTTCAACTGAACGCTTGCAACGTTGGGTGAGCCAACGTCCAAATGGCTTAAATAATTAATTTATTATTCCATTTTTAACATAATTTAGGGCTAACGGCTATCATGCCTTTAAGGTCATTATGGGCTGAGCCGTTGGAGTTTTTATGGGCCGTGCCTATAAATAGGCTCAAAGATTAAGATGGAAAAGGATGATTTGAGATAAATGATTTGAAATAGCCCTATATAATTTGTTTTATCTTATTTATTTATATATTTTATTAATCTTTCTTGGGCATCTGAAGGTAATCGTTGGGTTTGCACCTCCACACGATCGTGCTCGTAGTAGGAGGATTGGGTCGAGCCAGGTCATTGTACCTTGGGGACAGATCGCCAACAACCTGCGCGAAAGGGCGAAAATCTGATCCTTACGGCAGTGTCTAACACGCCTTGGTCCTGGTTTGATCCATCTTATCTTTTGGTTTACTTTATTTGTATATTTAATTTCTATAACATATTTCTAGCAATTTTTAGGAAGAGGTTTTTTGTAAGATCAAAAAATATTTCCAACAGCTAAGGATCAGAAAGTGTAGATATTGATTTACGATTGGAATAACCAAACTTCTTGATCATTTTTTCTATAGAATGAGAAAGAGAGAGAGAGCTATCCCTTCATGGGACTTGATCGATAAGCTTCATCCCTAGGATTACATCCGCTTCACCTAAATCTTTCATGTCAAACTTAGAAGAGAGGAAAGATTTAACACTTGAAATAATTTTAAGAGATGTTTCAAAATTAAAATATCATCTACATATAAGCAAAGGATTACACAATCATTGTCGATGATTTTAGAATAAACACACTTATCATGATTATTGATTTGAAATTCAAAAGATAGAATAATTTGATCAAATTTCTCATGCCATTGTTTAGGAGCCTGTTTAAGACCATAAAGGGACTTGATAAGTTTACAAACCTTGTCTTGTTGTCCCTTTACAACAAAACCTTCAGGTTGTTCCATATAGATCTCCTCCTCAAGATCTACATTTAGGAACGCAGTCTTCATATCCATTTGATGAATGATTAACTTATGAATGAAAGCAATGGCAAGAAGTGATCTAAGGGTTGTTATTCTAGCTACAGGAATATGTATCAAAGAAATCTAACCCTTTCTTTTGGTTATACCCTTTGGCTACTAATCTAGCTTATACTTTCTATGAACCATCAGGTCTGAATTTCTTCTTAAATACCCACTTACACCCTAAAGGTTTGCATCCAGGGATAAATCAGATAAGATCCAAGTTTCATTTTGTAAGATTAAATTAAATTCAGAAAGAATAGCTTCCTTCCAAAAAGAAGCATCAGGAGAAGACATCGCCTCTGAAAAAGAAGAAGGTTCGCCTCGATCAGTTTGATTCCTTTTAACTTTAATTTAGATTTTAAATTTAAATTTTAGATTAATTATTCTAGCATTTTTTAAAAAGATTTTTTTAAAATTCAAAATAATTTTTCTAACACATTCAGCGTACACAAAAGCCAATTTCTTGGACACAGACCAGGCCGAGGACCAAGGCTCATGGTCCAGGCCAACGAGACCTTGAAGTGCATCTCAGACTCACACGCTTCATGGTACCATAATGCCAAAAATACATGATGAGGAGGAAGTCTGCCACAAAGACAAGCGGAACTCAACTACCTTGTTTGGACTTGAGTATACTGCAGAGAAATATATGACCCCCACTAACAAAGAATGGCAAAGCTGAGGGCAAAGATCCAGTGACTCTGCCATACCAAAAGCATTATAGGGATTATAAGAAATGTTGCCACCACAAAACTATCACACCAGCAGTTCCTGCACAAGTATACTAGCATAAACTATAAATCAAAGTGAGGGCCAGTTAAATATATGTATGGGTGCTTATTATAAGAGTTATTAGTTGATTTTTTGCAATTGACTGGAAACAAAACAAAAGTAACCATTAGATAATAACAAGAAGTCAGTCACAATTTCTTCCGTTAATAGTCATTATAAAATAAGCCTGCAAACATATGCATGAATAGCAGGAGGGTGTTTGTCTGCAGCTACAACTAGCTGGTCAATAAACTCTATGAATAGCTAGCTTTCATCTTCAGGAGATTTGATATATTAAAATAGCTACTGCATTCAAGACTTGAACTTATTGATTGAAGATGATCAACTGGTTAATTAGAGCAGCTGTCACCCCCAGACCCAAAAATTTTGAGCTAGGGTGACAACCCGCCGCGTGCCGGGCACGCAAGGCGTCCCGAAACATGACACTGAGTTCAAGAAAAGCAACAACCTATATATCATTCAAGTCCATGTCTTTAATACAATCCATAACTAAAGATTTGGGCTACAAGCCCTACACATAAGCATTACTGGGGTTACATCAACATATGAATCCACTTTATTTTAAATAGAAGCTCCAACGAACCTATGGTTCCTTACACACCACAATAAATAGTCTGGGCATCAAGCCCTACACATAAATACATTGGTATAGCAATAAAACAAAATCTATATTTATTTGAGTTGAGGTCCATCACTCCAACATGTTATTCTCAAATCTCATGGTCCTGTAGCAAAAACATTATAATATTTTGTGAGATTACACTCAGTAAGTAAACCATGTTATACAGTCCAATCATAGCATATAATCAATAAGCATATAAATGATCTGCATGCATAAACATTTCAAATACTCAAACATGCAATGTAAGTAAACCCATCATTGTTATATTATATCATATGTGTCCCACGGCCCTGCAATGCCCCATAACAAAGGAGAGCCGCGGTGGCACATATAAATATAATTCAAATCATTTGCACTCATCATTGTTGTATTATATCATAGCAAATTATCAGTGCATATAAAGCAATTCATTGTCATATTATATTATATCATATGTGTCCCACGGCCCTGCAATGCCCCATAACAAAGGAGAGCCGCGGCGGCACATATCGATATAATTCATTCTTTTGCATTCACAATCACTCCATTATGCAATGTAAGTATTATATCATGCGTGTCCCATGGCCCTGCAATGCCTCATCTGAGCACATCCTCTAGATGTGTATGGCCATAGCAAAGGAGAACCGCGGCGGCACTTATGAATATAATACCAATCATTTGCATCCATAACCGCTCAATTATACTATATAAGTAAACCCACTGTTTATACTCTCAATGGTAACTGTAAATGTGACCCACGGCCCTGCAATATCTCAATAGTGTACCAACAAGCATCCCCCTACTGAAGTAGGGTCGAAATACCATAGTGTACCAACAAGTATCCCCCTACTGAAGTAGGGTCGAAATACCATAACCAACAAGTATCCCCCCTACTGAAAGGGTCGAAATACCATAGTGTACCAACAAGTATCCCCCCTACTGAAAGGGTCGAAATACCATAGTGTACCAACAAGTATCCCCCTACTGAAGTAGGGTCGAAATACCATATGTACCAACAAGTATCCCCCCTACTGAAAGGGTCGAAATACCATAAGGCGAAATACCATAGGGAAGGGTCGAGGGTATGACATGATAAAGGAGAGCCGCGGCGACACATAACAGTACCTCACATCACATCAATACATCAATACATCAATCATTAGCAAAACAGTGGATTATACTTACTGAACAATTGCATGTAATATATCACATCAATGCATATCATCTCTCATGCATAGCAACTGCATCTCTCATGCATAGCAACTGCATCTCTCATGCATAGCATCTCTCATGCATAGCAACTCATCTCTCATGCATAGCAACTGCATCTCTCATGCATAGCACATGCATCTCATGCATAGCATCCACACATGAAATCATAGTATTCATCTCTACTTACAAATTAGCCAATAACAATTCACAATTTTTAACTACGCATATCCTGAAATAAATTATTTAATAAACTGATAACTGGCTTACTTACCTTCGCACGCAATCCAACAGATATATCAGCTAATCAGATGTCGGCACCTACAGGATCATTTACACAATTAATTGATTAAATCTGGATAATGAAATGATTCCTAAGACTCTACCCTGACCAATCCACGGGCCCAACTTCGGACTCGAATATCTCTCACCATACACACTCAAATGGGGAAGTAAAAATACCCCAAGAAACTAGAATTCACCCAGATTCTAGCCATATAATTATTTTTCTAATCCCGGCCCGTTACAGGGCCCAAAAATCAGCCCAAAATCAGCTCAGCACGGCCCAAAAGGCCTGAACCGGCCGGCCCAGCCGGCCCGGTTCAGCCTTATCCCCCCGATCCCCTGTTTCACCGAACAGGGGACGGGGACATGGCCGGCGGCCGGGGCCGCCGCCGGCCAAATTGAGGGCGGCCCGGCCGCCGGTGGCCGGGCCAGAGCCGGCCGCCGCCGCGGCCGGCCGCCAAACCCCCTCCTTCTCCCTCAATTTCTCTCACTCTCTCTAACTCCTCCGCGCGGCACGGAACTGTGCCGGCGGCACGGCCGGCCACCATGGCCGGCCGGACCTCCACCGGACGCACGCCCGGCGCCGGTGGAGGCGACAGGCCAAGCTCGGGCCCGGCGAGGCGGCGAGCACGCCGCCGGGCCCGAACCAACCGGCGGAAGCCGGTTCGGCTTCCGCCACCGCGAGAGGAGGGCCAATTGGCCCTCCCTCTCCTCTCTCTCTCCACCACCACCCCGCCGGACGCCTCCCCCGGCGCCGGCGGGGTCGCCGGCCAAGTATCAGGCCCGGCGCGGCGGCGAGCACGCCGCCGGGCCTGAACCAAGGGATCGGCCGGTTCCTCTCTCGCTCTCTCTCTCTCTCTCTCTCTCTCATCTCTCTCTCTCTCTCTCTCTCTCTCTCTCTCTCTCTCTCTCTCTCTCTCTCTCTCTCTCTCTCTCTCTCAGAGGCAGGAATTACCTGATGGAAGCGTGCCAGGATGATGGAGGGAGTCCCCCTCCATCATATAAATAATCCCCTACGCAACGCTTCAGGAAAGGACGCGGATCAACGCAAGCGGCATCTAAACGTCAAAACTGCCACCCCAATAATTACTAAGAGTTAGTTCCCCCATAAATTTAGGGGGGTTTACATTCTCCCCTCCTTATAAAAATTTCGTCCTCGAAATTGATATACATCCAATAGAATATAAATCCAAATTTTCTATCTCATAATCAATTAAATTTCATTAAAAGTCACGGTCATCGATACATCATTGATCTGTCATAAGATACAATTCTTTCTTTTTCATTTTCTCAGACTTCGACATAAGGAAACTACACCTCCTCAGTTATAAAGATTTGAAACACATTGAACCCCAAAGAGTAATGAAGACAGTGTAAGCTATAAGACACTTCCTTTATCTTGATCAAAGTTCAAATGAATAAATTGACAAGTCACCTCTAACACATCATAACATCATTGGTTAGCAAAATTTCCAAATGATCTTTAACCTGAAATTTCAAATCTTTCTTTTATCATTAACATAACTTTTCTATTAACTTGAGCTACAAAGCTGCTTGATACTTTTCATATTGTTAAACAGCTCAGTCAAAATTGTCGCTCTCACATCATCTCAATAAAATTATACCTTATATCATAGACAATTGAAATGAATCCATTTGAATATTGGCTTGGTAATCAATAATAAGCAATTTCATTAAGGGTAAGAACAATACCAAGCACCTCTTAAATCCATTACACAGGCTCACAGTATAACATCTAAAATCTTATTGGTTTCTGCAGTTGTCTATTACATGTATAATGTCTTCCATACTTAAGGTTAGCAACATATCAGGTACTCTCGATTCCTTGATAAGACAGTTCAAAATTCTTGTGAATTAGATATAAGATAATTTTCTTTCAATGCTCTCTCAACTCTTGAATAGTTGAATGTACCATTAATCATTACGACACTTATATCAATCATCATAATACTCTTTGAATACTTCAAGCTAACATCAATGAACATTATGCCAATCATTTAAGATATCTTTCATAATTATCGTAATTAAAATTCATTTTCTTTGAATATAGATATGCCACTCATGGCTGATTGATAATTTATCCATCCAGTCTCGAATTCAGAAAGTACTCAATTGTGATTAATCAAAAACATGTAATTAACTATTCCATTCCCAAAATATCATCAATATTAATCATCCCTATAACCAGCAGATGAGTTCATAATCTTACAATATCAATAATGTAAGTTCTACAATTAAATTCATTATATTCATCCACATTCAAATTCAGATTTAATACCTCAAGATCCATATATCAACTCAATTGCAATATGGACATAATGGTGTTTAGTTATATTAGTCATCAATTGAAATTTTCAACTACTATATCATTCCATATATTCATCTGTCTTTTATTGCATATCCAATTAAAATTTCATCTACCCATATTATTTAAAGGTCTAAATTGCTACGAATCATTTCCAACAAGTTTAATGGAGCTAAAACCTCTAGAAGCCCCTTGACCTCCCCACTGATCAAGGCTACCAGCCAGGGAGCCACATAATATCATTGGCTTGCGATGGTTCATTCTCAATTCCTATCAAACTTGTAATTCAATTAATATCTTGATAAACTTTAAATTTCAAGCTTCCAAAGCATAATTCATGAAATTCCTTGAAAGTCATAATTGTCTCAATGTCATCCAAGTATTTTGCCTAGAGTGTCATTATGCATATGTCCCTAAGATCATAACCTGGGTCCTGTGGGTTATGGGCCCACCACGCTTCCGCTGCGCACTCTGATGCTGCATGTCCTGCATAGACTGCGCCATACCCGAGAGAGCTTGAAGCATCTCGGACTGGAATCGCTGGTGCTCAGTTCCTACTGGGTTGGCAGGGGCCATACCTCCAGTAGTTCCTTAACCCACCGGCTGATCAGCATTACCGGCCAGAGAGTCCTCCTCATACAGTTGGCTCCTAGTACGGCGAGCCATAACTATTTTCTGTTAAATTAGATGTGGTTAATCATCATAAACTAATGTGTCAGGTGTCTCTAAATATAATGTCATCAAAATTCTCTACGTGTTATCATGTCAATATGTCTGTGTCCCTAGGGTCATAAGTTCTCTACCTGTTATCATGTCAATATGTCTGTCCCTAGTCCCTAGGGTCAAAACCTAGCTCTGATACCATAAAAGCTGTCACGCCCCAGACCCAAAAATTTTGAGCTAGGGTGACAACCCGCCGCGTGCCGGGCACGCAAGGCGTCCCGAAACATGACACTGAGTTCAAGAAAAGCAACAACCTATATATCATTCAAGTCCATGTCTTTAATACAATCCATAACTAAAGATTTGGGCTACAAGCCCTACACATAAGCATTACTGGGGTTACATCAACATATGAATCCACTTTATTTTAAATAGAAGCTCCAACGAACCTATGGTTCCTTACACACCACAATAAATAGTCTGGGCATCAAGCCCTACACATAAATACATGGTATAGCAATAAAACAAAAATCTATATTTTATTTGAGTTGAGGTCCATCACTCCAACATGTTATTCTCAAATCTCATGGTCCTGTAGCAAAAACATTATAATATTTTGTGAGATTACACTCAGTAAGTAAACCATGTTATACAGTCCAATCATAGCATAAATCAATAAGCATAAATGATCTGCATGCATAAACATTTCAAATACTCAAACATGCAATGTAAGTAAACCCATCATTGTTATATTATATCATATGTGTCCCAAGGCCCTGCAATGCCCATAACAAAGGAGAGCCGTGGTGGCACATATAAATATAATTCAAATCATTTGCACTCATCATTGTTGTATTATATCATAGCAAATTATCAGTGCATATAAACAATTCATTGTCATATTATATTATATGTGTCCCACGGCCCTGCAATGCCCCATAACAAAGGAGAGCCGCGGCGGCACATATCAATATAATTCATTTTTTGCATTCACAATCACTCCATTATGCAATGTAAGTATTATATCATGCGTGTCCCACGGCCCTGCAATGCCTCATCTGAGCACATCCTCTAGATGTGTATGGCCATAGCAAAGGAGAACCGCGGCGGCACTTATGAATATAATACCAATCATTTGCATCCATAACCGCTCAATTATACTATATAAGTAAACCCACTGTTTATACTCTCAATGGTAACTGTAAATGTGACCCACGGCCCTGCAATATCTCAATAGTGTACCATATCCCCCTACTGAAGTAGGGTCGAAATACCAGTGGTATCCCCCCTACTGAAGTAGGGTCGAAATACCATAGTGTACCAACAAGTATCCCCCCTACTGAAGTAGGGTCGAAATACCATAGTGTACCAACAAGTATCCCCCCTACTGAAGTAGGGTCGAAATACCATAGTGTACCAACAAGTATCCCCCCTACTGAAGTAGGGTCGAAATACCATAGTGTACCAACAAGTATCCCCCCTAGAAATAGGGTCGAAATACCAGGGTATGACATGATAAAGGAGAGCCGTGGCGACACATAACAGTACCTCACATCACATCAATACATCAATACATCAATCATGTAGCAAAACAGTGGATTATACTTACTGAACAATTGCATGTAATATATCACATCAATGTCATAATAACTGCATCTCTCATGCATAGCAACTGCATCTCTCATGCATAGCAACTGCATCTCTCATGCATAATAACTGCATCTCTCATGCATAGCATCCACACATGAAATCATAGTACATAATGCATAATATTCATCTACTTACAATTTAGCCAATAACAATTCATATCACAATTTAACTACGCATATCCTGAAATAAATTATTTAATAAACTGATAACTGGCTTACTTACCTCGCACGCAATCCAACAGATATATCAGCTAGTCAGATGTCTGAGCACCTACAGGATCATTTACACAATTAATTGATTAAAGGATATTAAAATGATTCCTAAGACTTTCTACCCCAGGGCCCACTAGGGCTCGAATATCTCTCACTACACACACCCAAATGGGGAAGTAAAAATACCCCAAGAAACTAGAATTCACCCAGATTCTAGCCATATAATTATTTTTCTAATCCCGGCCCGTTACAGGGCCCAAAAAGCCCAAAATCAGCCCACTGCACGGCCCAAAAGGCCTGAACCGGCCGGCCCAGCCGGCCCGGTTCAGCCAAATCCCCCCGATCCCCTGTTTCACCGAACAGGGGACGGGACATGGCCGGCGGCCGGGGCCGCCGCCGGCCAAATTGAGGGCGGCCCGGCCGCCGGTGGCCGGGCCAGAGCCGGCCGCCGCCGCGGCCGGCCGCCAAACCCCCTCCTTCTCCCTCAATTTCTCTCACTCTCTCTAACTCCTCCGCACGGCACGGAACTGTGCCGGCGGCACGGCCGGCCACCATGGCCGGCCGGACCTCCACCGGACGCACGCCCGGCGCCGGTGGAGGCGACAGGCCAAGTCCCGGGCCCGGCGAGGCGGCGAGCACGCCGCCGGGCCCGAACCAACCGGCGGAAGCCGAACCGGTTGGCCCTCCCTCTCCTCTCTCTCTCCACCACCACCCCGCCGGACGCCTCCCCCGGCGCCGGCGGGGTCGCCGGCCAGGTATCAGGCCCGGCGTGGCGGCGAGCACGCCGCCGGGCCTGAACCAA
Organism: Calamus simplicifolius; assembly: GCA_900491605.1. NCBI lineage: Eukaryota > Viridiplantae > Streptophyta > Magnoliopsida > Arecales > Arecaceae > Calamus > Calamus simplicifolius. The sequence continues at coordinate 339,758 of UESW01001791.1, read as the reverse complement.
GGGGATCGGCCGGTTCCTCTCTCGCGATCTCTCTGGTTCTCTCTCTCCGCTCTCTCTCCCGCTCGCTTTCACTTTCTTTCTCTCCCGCTTTTCTCTCTCTCCCGCTGTCTCTCTCTCTCTCACTCTTTCTCTCTCTCTGCCTCCCTGTCTCTTCCTCTCTCTTACTCTCTCTCCCTCTCTTTCTCTCTCTAGAAGCCAGAGAATTACCTGATGGATGAAGTGCCAGGATGATGGAGGGAATCCCCCTCCATCGGATAAATAATCCCCTAGTGCAACGCTTTGGTCAGGTAAAGAGATCGGGCATTCAATCGTCAAGTCATGTCAAAAGTCTAAACATCAAGAAGGTTTTCCCCGGGATGCCAGGTGTCCCCAAAAGTCATTACTAAGAGTTACGTTCCCCCATGATAATTTATGGGAGGGTTACAGCAGCTGAGGTTGATGGTGAAGGAGCAGAGAGGGTTGCCTTTTGCTGCCTAGTGCGATGTGGATGCCTCCCAGCACGATTGGGGAGAACCTTCGGCATGCGCATCACCACCAGAGCTATCTTAGAGGGGACAGACTTATAGCTCAAGGAGAGAGAGCTTTCTTTCCTTCAACGCGTCCCCCCTTCCTGGCGCGCCAATCTGTTGATGCCAAATCGCCGGCCTCGAGCATCCGGTCGCCTCCTCCAGTGAGCCCGGGGTCCTCCGGCGAGCTCCTTGCACCTGCGGGCCTGCAAACAAGTCCCGGGGGCCGGAAATTCTGGCGGGACCCTCCGACGCTCAAGTCAGCGCTCTGGGCAACAGCCGTGAGCTTGAGGAAGCTCGAAAGAGAAAGAGAGAGAGAGAGAGAGGCTCCGAGAATAGCTCTCTCTGTGAGCGTTTAGGAGCGTTATGAGTGTGTTACCTAGTCGGGGTCCCTCTTACCCTTTTTATAGATGCCTGGAGTCCGTGGGCTTGGGCGTGATCACTTGTCAGAACATTAATTGATGGCAGCACAGTGGAGCTTACCTCCATATCATGTGTCGAGCTGCAGGCTGTGTCCTGTCAGAGTAGGTGGTCGCAGGGCATAGCCGATCGCTACGGCGCTTGCCAAACATGTCCCCTACGTCACCTTTTTAGTTGTCATGTGCGGACAGTGATGGGTGATAAAGTTAGTCATGTGAGTCCCAAGGTACAGCCGTTGGGGGAGAAGGATGATGTTGAGTTGAAGCCAATTGTCCCCCGTAGAACATTGATTATAGAGTGCTTGTGTGGCACCATTCATGCTCTCTGACGAGTTTCAACAAAAGACCGATGGTGAACACTTGAATGGCACTATTGACGTACGAGGCTCTGTTCACTTGCATGGCACTGTTCATGGCCGGAGGGAGTTTGGTAGCTGCAGGTCCAAGGCCAAGCGAGAGTTGAGACTGAGAGGAGCAACGTGGCAGCCATAAATGCCTTTATATAGGGAGAGAGTAAGGCAATAAATGCCTTAGAGGAATTGGGTGCATGTTGGCCTTGGAGGTGTCGGCCTTGGAGGTCTCGGCCTTGGTGGTGTCGGCCTTAGAGGTTGGGTTCGATTGGAAGAGAGCATCGTGGCAGCCATAAATGCCTTTAATAAGGCAATAAATGCTTTAGAGTAATTGGGTGTACATGGCTTTATGAGGCCATAAATGTCCTGAGAGATATACCGTGGTCAAAGGGCCCTTGAAGGCTAAAGCGGGCTCCGGAGTCGGCCATCGGGGTCGAGAATAAATGCTCTTCAAGCCATTATGACCATTTCTGACCATTAAAGGCTCTAGCCCATTAACCCGACCGGACATTAATGAGACGCAAGGTGGTCCTTGGGGAACCCACACACATAACGTGACCCTTTCTCCATCTTATTCTCTTTCTTCGGTAAGCAATACCGTGGATGGACGTTGGGAGCTGAGGCCGAAGGGGGGCTCCGTCAGTTCCTTCCTTCACGATTATCTAATAGCGTTGGATCAGCCACATCAGATGCCCCCTCGCCCCTGAGACGAAGAGGGCCCCACCCCAGCAAGGCGAAAGGGGCGTCACCTCCCAAGTGGCTGATCCTCGCCTGACTTTAGGCCTTTAACTTTTGACATGAAGTTTGGATGTGGGTCCCCATCCACATGCCGCTGAGGCAAAGAACCAATGAACCCGCAATGATGCTCCTGAGACAGAGGGAGCCGTTGAGGCTGCAATAATGCCGCGGAGGCAAAGATCAAGCCGCTGAGGCTGTAATAAGGCGTTGAGGCTAAAATAAGATGGCCGAAGCAGAAATAAAGACGCGGGGGCTGCAATAAATTGCCTTTGTGTATTTGATATCGATGTTGGAGTCAGTTTTTGGCTTTTGATGCCGAGCTGGTCTCAGGCTTGAGTGTCGATTGTTCATTGGGCTTTGAGTGCCGGCCGAGTTAGGCTTGTTGTTGAGAGCCGATGGTTCGTCGCTCTGCCAGTGGTACCCGATCTTATGGTGTCGGCGCTTAGGGCCGGCCGAGGCCTTCCCTGCTGGACCCGATCTTTTTGTGCCGACTGGGGTTGGGCTTTAGTTGTTGAGAGCCGATGGTACATCGCTCTGCCAGTGGTACACTGGCTTCGTGCCTGGCTGGCCCAGGGCTTTTTGTGCCGACGGGGTCGGGCTTTAGTTGTTGAGAGCCGATGGTACATCGCTCTGCCAGTGGTATACTAGGCTTCATGCCTGGATGGCCCAGGGTTTTTTGTGCCGACCGGGGTTGGGCTTTTAGTTGTTGAGAGCCGATGGTACATCGCTCTACCAGTGGTACACTGGGCTTCATGCCTGGCTAGCCGGTACTTTTTGTGCTGACTGGGGTCAAGCTTTAGTTGTTGAGAGCCGATGGTACATCGCTCTGCCAGTGGTACACTGGGCTTCGTGCCTGGCTGGCCCAGGGCTTTTTGTGCCGACCGGGGTCGCTTTAGTTGTTGAGAGCCGATGATACATCGCTCTGCCAGTGGTACACTGGGCTTCATGCCTGGTGGCCTAGGGCTTTTTGTGCCGACCGGGGTCAGGCTTTTAGTTGTTGAGAGCCGATGGTATATCGCTCTGCCAGTGGTACACTGGGCTTCATGCCTGGCTGGCCCAGGCTTTTTGTTCCGACCGGGGTCGGGCTTTAGTTGTTGAGAGCCGATGGTACATCGCTCTGCCATTAGTACACTGGGCTTCGTGCCTGGCTGGCCCAGGGCTTTTTGTGCTGACCGGGGTCGGGCTTTAGTTATTGAGAGCCGATGGTACATCGCTCTGCCAGTGGTACACTGGGCTTCATGCCTCGCTGGCCCAGGGCTTTTTGGACACCAAAGCGAGCTTGGCCTTGGATGTTGATGCAAGGTAGATCTTCCTGCATGACATTTTTAAGTATTAATGAAAGAAAACTGTCATAAGTGCAATGTACTTAGCTCTTGTAGCTCCCATGTTTTCCTTTTGTGGGTTTGAGCACTTTCGTCCGCTGGTGACCTACCCCCAGGGAATCATGTTAGTTGGATTTGAGGTGTCGTTGCCCTTACTTGGGCCTTCCCTCGCATTGGAGGCCAGGACGAGATGTCTGTGGCCGGGAAGAAGCTAGAAACCAGGACAAAGCTGGAGGTCGTTGAGGAAAGCTTCGATAGTTGGCTGTCGTTGAAGACGAGTGGCTGGGAGAGTCCATCGAGGACTTTGCTGAGAGTTGATATCAGCGGAGTAAAAAGGCCGACGGAGTTGCTGAGAGGGCCCTTTGCCTATCTCTTTCTTTGAAGAGATTGATTGCCCTCGGTGCTGGAGCTTGAGAGCAGCTAGAACGAAATCCGTAAAAGGTCTTGGGCTCGGTTTGGCTTTTGGGTGTAACAGAGAGAAGGAGGGAGAGGAAAGTTGAAGTCCACAGTCAAAGCCTTTTATCCTCATCTTCCTTCTTGCATTAATTGCAACAACACCTCTCAGCTTACTTCCATCAGAAAGTAAAATGCCCATAAATGCTTGAGGTGATGGATAATGTCTCAAGTTCATCCCTTTTGGAAATTACTTTGCTACCTATGTCGCAGTCCACCTCTAGCTGATTGTAGGGCCTTTGAGTGAGCTCTTCCAGCCGCCGATGTTGTTCTTCCAGGTGCTTAGATGACGCATGATGGTGATAACTTTTCCCCGAAGAGATTTTCTGCGGATAGATCGTTGACTAACAGGTGCAGCTATCACGAGCGATGCGAGAGGCTTGGGCTGCTGCTGAGTGGCCACGTTGATTCTGCAGTTTATGAACTGCTGCATTCAAGGCTTGAACTTGTTGATTGAAGATGACTAGCTAGTTAATTAGAGCAGCTGAGGTTGGTGGTGAAGGAGCAGAGAGGGTGGCCTTTTGCTGCCTAGTGCGATGTGGATGCCTCCCAGCACGGTTGGTGAGAACCTTCGGCATGCGCATCACCACCAGAGCTATCTTAGAGGGGATGGAGACTTATAGCTCAAGGAGACAGAGCTTTCTTTCCTTCAACGCGTCCCCCCTTCCTGGCGCGCCAATCTGTTGATGCCAAATCGCCGGCCTCGAGCATCCGGTCGCCTCCTCCAGCGAGCCTGGGATCCTCCGGCGAGCTCCTTACGCCTGCAGGCTTGTAAACAAGTCCCGGGGGCCAGAAATTCCGGCGGGGACCCTCCGACGCTCAAGTCAGCGCTCTGGACAATAGCCGTGAGCTTGAGAAAGCTTGAAAGAGAAAGAGAGAGAGAGAGGCTCCGAGAAGAGCTCTCTCTGTGAGCGTTTAGGAGCGTTATGAGTGTGTTACCTGGTCGGGGTCCCTCTTACCCTTTTTATAGATGTATGGAGTCCGTGGGCTTGGGGGTGATCACTTGTCAGAACATTAATTGATGGCAGCACAGTGGAGCTTACCTCCATATGACGTGTCGAGTTGCAGGCCGTGTCCTGTCAGAGTAGGTGGTCGTAGGGCATGGTCGATCGCTACGGTGCTTGCCAAATATGTCCCCTACGTCACCTTTTTAGTTGTCCTATGCGGACAGTGATGGATGATAAAGTTAGTCGTGTGGGTCCCAAGGTATAGCCGTTGGGGGAGAAGGATGATGTTGAGTTGAAGCCAACTGTTCCTCGTAGAACATTGATTATAGAGTGCTTGTGTGGCACCATTCATGCTCTCTGACGAGTTTCAGAAAAGTCCAATGGTGAACACTTGAATGGCACTATTGATGTACGAGGCTCTGTTCACTTGCATGGCACTGTTCAAGGCCGGAGGGAGCTTGGCAGCTGCAGGTCCAAGGCCAAGCGAGAGTTGAGACCGAGAGGAGCAACGTGGCAGTCATAAACGCCTTTATATAGGGAGAGAGTAAGGCAATAAATGCCTTGGAGGAATTGGGTGCACGTTGGCCTTTGAGGTGTCGGCCTTGGAGGTGTCGGACTTTGAGGTGTTGGCTTTGGAGGTGTCGGCCTTAGAGGTTGGGTTAGGTGGTCTGAAGAGAGCAACGTGGCAGCCATAAATGCCTTTAATAAGGCAATAAATGCTTTAGAGTAAGGCTTTATGAGGCCATAAATGCCCTGAGAGATATACCGTGGTCGAAGGGCCCTTTAGATGCTAAAGCGGGCTCAGGAGGTCGGCCATCCGGGGTCGAGAATAAATGCTCTTCAAGCCATTATGACCATTTCTGCACCATTAAAGGCTCCAGCCATTGACCCAACCGGACATTAATGAGACGCAAGATGGACCTTGGGGAACCCACGCATATAACGTGACCCTTTCTCCCTCTTATTCTCTTTCTTCGGTATGACGAGAGCAATGCCGTGGATGGATGTTGGGAGCTGAGACCGAAGGGGGGCTCCGTCGGTGGGCTCCGTCAGTTCCCTTCCTTCACGATTCTCTAATAGCGTTGGATCAGCCACATCAAGTACTATGCATGATTAAATGGCCAGCAAACTGGTTAAAAGTCTCAATTTCAGAAATGGAGTGATTTTGCCAAGCGAAATTTCCAATTTCATGAAAAATTTAAATTAATTCACAATAATTTGTCAAGAAATTGGTAAAATTTTCAACTTAAAAGAGAAAGTAAAAGGATTGACGGTTCTTTCTAGTCATGCATTCACAACAGTGAATTGCTATAAAGTTAGTGGGGAAACAACAAAACTAATCGACCGGCTTTGTTACTCAATGAATAACTCATTAACTGTTCTAGAAAATATTGAATTATTGACTAATTAGTGAAATATTTGTTTCATAAGCAGGTAATGCTAAGACATCTACATGCCAAATACCAGCATCCCATATGTTAAAGTTCAGTCACTTATGTGCACAAGAATTATTTATTGTTTGGGTTAAAAAATAAAACAAAAATTATTGATTGTCTGATCAGCAACATTACATCTTCACAATAAAAAAAGGAAAAAAATGATAACAAAACCAATCATATCATGCAACATCATCATGGCTCATGATCAATACATGGGCTTATGCTAATTGGATAACTAAGAAACCAGAACTATGAGCAGGATGGATTAGGTATACAGAAAAAAAAAAAACTGGGGAAAAAAGAAACAGAATTAAGAGCAGAGCAAATGAGAAACAATGAGAAAACCCTGATATAGCAGGAGTGAGAATGCCATCTCCAATGACCACAGAGGTAACAATAAGAATTAGAATAAGAAGAGTATTCTTGTTACATGCATGTGCCTCTAACCATTCTTGACTTTTGCAGCTATTGAGTTCTCACCAAAGGTTTGACAACAGTAAGTTGTTAATTCTTTATCTGTCCAATGGTGGTGGGGAATAGTTTTTTTTTTATTTTGCATGCCTTCTAAGTATTGAATAAAGTGCAAAAGTCTCACCTAGAAAATATAAAACAAATCATTAATGATTGAAATGGAAAGCAATGAAAAGTAGTAGAAAGGGCAGGTGACAAACAATGCATCAATATGCATCAGCAATTATATAATTTTACAGACAATAATAGTTAGCATTTACAATAATAAGAGTATTCTTGTTACATGCATGTGCCTCTAACCATTCTTGACTTTTGCAGCTGTGAGTTCTCACCAAAGGTTTGACAACTGTAAGTTGTTAATTCTTTATCTGTCCAATGGTGGTGGGGAATAGTTTTTTTTTTTTTTTGCATGCCTTCTAAGTATTGAATAAAGTGCAAAAGTCTCACCTAGAAAATATAAAACAAATCATTAATGATTGAAATGGAAAGCAATGAAAAGTAGTAGAAAGGGCAGGTGACAAACAATGCATCAACATTGCATCAGCAATTATATATTTTACAGACAATAATAGTTAGCATTTACAATAATATTTATTATTTGGGACCTTTTTAAAAAATTAATCTATTTATGAAGTATTTATAGTTCCATCAACTGATTGCATATTGAAGGTACATCAGTGGATCTAAAAATAACACAAAATCATAAATTGAACACAGTATTTTCTGGAGCTTTTCTTTAAAGGATTTAAGATCTTAGCTAGTGTACGTTCAGGCGGACATCATAACACATGACCACAATGAGGATTATCTTACATGGAATTCTGCAGACACTTGGCATCATGCCTTCGGTCAGATTAACCAAACCTCAGTCTCAAGGATGTTTACATTATGACAGAATTTGCAAATGCCTGGATTCTATTTTCAGTCTCATGACTATTAATGTGGAGATGATCTTATAAATCTAACCTAAGAGACTCTTGGATTTGTAGTCTTTTATATCTAGCAACCTATTTTTTTGTTACATGATGGGAAGCATGATTCTAACCTGGGTTTTATGATAACATAATAACAATGGAGGGAACAATAATACAAAATTTTAGAGACAATTTTATTTTTTTCAGTCTGACTGATATTACCACATATGAAACATTGTAAGATTCTAACCTGGGGTTTATGATAACATAATAACAATGGAGGGAACAATAATACAAAATTTTAGAGACAATTTTATTTTTTTCAGACTAACTGATATCACCACATATGAAATCTTGCCTTACACGAAAAAGGAATAATCATATGAACAGAGCAAAAAACATTAAAATTTAAAATATGGTTAGTCTCAAGTTTACCAACAAACAATTTCAAGCTTTTCCAATCTAACAAGAAGTAATTCCTAGTTTCTGATGTAGCAACATCTAACACAAGAGAAAACAATAAAGATACAGAGAGATGACTTACCCTGACAATTATCATTTGCCCTTAAGACCGCAAGGTATCTTTAAAGAGCACAGAGTATATGATCAGCGAAAGAACTCCAATAACATCCTCAGGATCCTCCACTTCGCGCGGAGATGTGTTGTAGAAATCATACAGCGGCGATGCACCCGTCTCCAAATATCACCGCTAGGTACTCTGGAATGCAAGCAGCAATCCTAACAATGACGAGAATTTCTGTAAGATCAAACGGATCATATCTCCATAAAGTTTTGCCAAACTTAATAAGATTCAGTTTCTGAATGACAGAGACATACCAAACATGAAATCTTCTTCATACAAAATAATAATATAGTAGTAGTAGAAGTAGGAGTCTATTAAGATACCTTGTCTCTGATGGGGCAATAAGCCCCATGGGCAATGGTAATCTCACCGGAATCGGACCAATCATTTCTGGAGTTGGCCCTCGGCCTCAGCCACTCGGTCTCGGCCCTCGGCCTCAGCTACTCGGTCTCGGCCCTTGGCCTCAGCCATGAACAGTGATCGATCTCTTCCCTCGGCCATAAATAGTGCTCGACTATGAACAGTGATCGACCTCTTCCCCTCGGCCATGAATAGTGCTTGGCCATGAATAGTGATCGGCCATGAACAGTGATCGGCCTTTTTCCTCCGGCCATGAATAGTGCTCGGCCATGACAATGATCGACCTCTTCCCTCAGCCATGAACAGTGATCGGCCATGAACAGTGATCGGCTATAAACAGTGATCGACCTTTTTCCCTCGGCCATGAATAGTGCTCGGCCATGAACAGTGATCGGCCTCTTCTCCTCGGCTATGAATAGTGCTTGGCCATGAACAATGATCGGCCTCTTCCCCTCAGCTATGAATAATGCTCGGCCATGAACAGTGATCGACCACTTCCCCTCGGCCATGAACAGTGACCGGCCTTTTCCCCTCGGCCATAAATAGTGCTCGGCTATGAACAGTGATTAGCCTCTTTCCCTCGGCCATGAACAGTGATCGACCTCTTTCCTTTGGCCATGAACAGTGCCATGCAAATGTTCACCCACGGCCTTCTCTGGAGCTCATCCAAGGGCATGAACAGTGTCATGCACGTACTTTATAATCAATACTCCATGAGGGACAGAGCCAGCTTCAACTTCAAATTTCATTTTCTGCCTCAGTGGCTACACTTTGAGGCCCACACGTGCCTGACTTTATCGCTCATCACTGTCCACACAGGACAACGGAAGGGTGGCGTGGGGAACATGTCTGGCAAACATCGTAACGGTCGGCCACGCCCTGTAACAGCCTGCAATAGCTGTCCAAACCAAGCAATACCTATCAACTATGCAGCCACCCACATTTGACGGGACATGGTCTGCACTTCTGATATGCCACTATGAAGTAAGCCTTGCCATTGCTGCTGTTGCTGCCACCATCAAAAAATGCTCTGACAAATGACCATGCTCCAAGTTAGTCTCACAGCCTCCAAGCCTCAATAAAAAGGATAAGGGGAACCCCCGACCAGGTAACTCAACCCACTACGCTCCTAAATGCTCATTCTTGCTCACAGAGAGCTTTAAGCCTCTCTCTCTCTTCAAGCTTTCTTAAGCTTACGATTGTTGCTCAGAGCACTGACTTGAGCATCGAAGGGTTCCCATCAGAATCTCTAATCCTTGAAACTTTTTGCAGGCTCTCGACTGAGAGAAGATCGTCGAAAGATCTCGGGCTCGCTGAAGGAAGCGACCGGATGCTCGCGGACGTTCGAGGATGGTGATTTGGCATCAACAGATTATCGCACCATGTAGTGGAGGTAGAGCACAGATCATCAACAATGCTAGCTTACGGATTCTCATCCCCCTTATATTAGCATGGTGATGACAAGAGCCCGAAGAGTTTTTGCCAGCCACGCTGGGGGGCACCCTCAATAAGCTGAGCAACAGAGCCAACCGCTCCACTCCACCATCGCCACTACCTTAGGCCACTCAAGCAAAGCAGCATACCATCCTCATCTTGCAAATCGATACATTGATGACAGTTGTCCAAAAGCTCCAGAAGCAATATCTCACGGCCACACAACAGCTAGCAAGAGCTTTCGCTCCCTCCTTAGTTGTTGCTCAGGCCAGCCATCATCCATCCCACGGAAGATCTCCCAAGCAAGAGGCTCATTGCCATCAAGCTCATCAGCATGAGCATCTTCAAGATCAAAAGCAAGAGCTCAAGAGCAAGGGCGCTACCGCTCGCTGTCCAAACAACCTTCTCTCCTACGGATGGCGACGCGGGGGGAGGCCCAAGCAGGGCGCCAGCACCTCCACTCCAATCAACTTGCTTTCTGAGGGGCAGACCATCAGCAGGCTGATGTATTCAAATCAATAGAAGGAGATAAATTTCTTCAAAGACACTTCACAATGACAGCCTTTTCTACTCGGACAGTCGTAGTCCACAAGAGGCGAGCAATCCTGGGGCTATTTTCAGCCAACAGGGAGCTAATCAGTACTCCTCCTCGGCCGCTTTTTCTCCCTTCGAACCATCTGCATCAAGTGCCACATCATCATCATCACTTGGCACATCTTCCCGGTCGGATTCCCTCTAAAAAGTAAGGTCCTGGCCTGGCTGCGCGAGGTGGGGAGGACGTGGTCCAAGTCCCAGCCCAGTGCCATGCAAACTTAAATAAACGAGATTTAATGCATGAGGGAAAGGAAGCTTGGTGCCAATGAAAGGACAAAGAGAGGACATTGGGTGGAGGGGTCATTATGACCTTCCATTTCATGTACTTGTCAGGGCTTCATTAATGCCAAAGGAGATCAACAATGCTGGTGCTCCTCTGCTCTCGAACGGTCTTCTTCGCCTCCGCAAAATACCCTGATCCAGCACCAAGAAGAGCTGGGGAAGGCTCTCTGTCCCAACTCCATGCCAGTCCCCAGCATCCTGCTCTTGGCTCCAAGCTCTTTATCCCGAACACCTTCGACTGTCTCTGACTTTGTCCCAGCGGCCTCTAACTCCTAGCTTTTCTTGGCCGCCCCTAGGCTCCTAGTTGCTCCCAGTCTTGGCTGCCAACCTGATAGTGGTCTCCCTGACTATCTTCCACGTAGACTCTTTTTAGAGCATGTATGCCAAGAGGGATGGATCGAGTGGTGAGAATCATGTCTACCAGGACAAACCCCCAGGCCGATTATGAAAGAAAAAGATTTCAAGCCTCCAATCGGCATCAACATCGAACACAATGCAAAGGCCAAAAAACTACAAAAGCTAGGTATACTACACTTTGATAAAAGCTTCTTTTCACTAATACTTAAAAATATCATGCAGGAAAGACTTACTCCAAGTTCGCATTCAAGACCAACCTCACATTGGCACCAGAGCTCGAGGCCAGCTCGGCACTGAAGATCAACCCAGTGTTGGAACCAGAGCCCAAGGCTAGCTCGGTACTGAAGATCAACCCAGTATTGGCACCAGAACCCGAGGCCAACTCGGCACCAAGAACTGACTCCAGCGTCGGCAACAAAGATCATCAGCACAAAGAAAAAGGCACCTGAGCCTGGTTCAAGCACCCTTAGGTCGCCCTCCGATGTTAAAGGCTTCCAAGCATGGTCCCATCACAGCGATTCTCGGGTCATCCTTTGGGCTTCAAAAGGCATCTAGCCTGGTCTAAGCACTCTCAGGTCATCCTCCAGGGTTAAAGGCTCCTGAGCATGGTCCCATCACAGTGACTTTCGGGTCACCCTTTGAGGTTTAAAAGGCATCTGAGCCTGGTTTAAGCACCCTCAGATCACCCTCCGAGGTTAAAGGCTTCCGAGCATGGTCCCATCACAGTGACTCTTGGATCATCCTTCGGGGTTCAAAAGGCACCTAAGCCTGGTCCAAGCACCCTCAGGTCACCCTTCGGGGTTCAAAAAGCACCTGAGTCTGATCCAAGAACCCTCAGATCACCCTTCGGAGTTTAAGGCTCTCGAGCTTGGTTCCATCACAACGACTCTTGGGTCACCCTACGGGGTTCAAAAGGACCCTGAGCATGGTTGCAACACCCTCAGATCACCCTCCGTGGTTAAAGGCTCCCGAGCATGGTCCTCCGGGGTTCAAAAGGCTCTCGACGGCCTCAACTTTACCTCAGCGGCTTCATCACAGCCTCAACGGCTTCATTTCAGCCTCAGTGGCTTCAACTCTGTCTCAGCGGCCAATGGCCAACCGGATAAGACCTTTGTTTAAATTATAAAGTTGCAACATATTGCTGGTCACTTTCAGCCATTCAAGAAGAAGCCCCAAGTCAACTCATAGTAGGGAGAGGCCAACTCTTTGGCTCACAGTTGATGGGCACCCATCTCCAAATTTCATGACAAAAGTAGAAGACCCAAAGTCAACTTAAAGTCAGGAGAAACCAACTCAACTCACAGTTGACGGACATCTGCTTCTAGACCCTACGTCGGGAGAGGATTACTGGCTGCTCCCAACCAGTCTAAGGTAACAATTTACCTCTAACATTACTTAAAGTCTTTGAGCCGACAAAAGCACAAGAGAGCATGCAAACGTGGTCACAAGTCCACACAAGGCAGACGGAAACTATCCAAAGCTGGCGTACAAAGACATGTGCAAAAGAAAGATAATATAAATTCTACACTCCTTTCGCTTGGCAGATGCAAGGCATGTGGTCGCACAAACTCAGGAGTGTGGGGGGCATCTAATGGGGCCAATGAGCCCCATGGGCAAAGATAATCTCACCGGGATCGGACCAGTCATTTCTGGAGTCGGTCCTCAGCCTCAGCCACTCGGCCCCCTTGGCCTCAGCCATGAACAGTGATCGGCCTCTTCCCCTCGGCCATGAATAGTGCTTGGCCATGAATAGTGATCGATCTCTTCCCCTCGGCCATGAACAGTGATCGGCCTCTTCCCCTCGGCTATGAATAGTGCTTGGCCATGAACAGTGATCGAACTCTTCCCTTCGGCCATGAATAATACTTGGCCATGAACAGTGATCGACCTTTTTCCCTTGGCCATGAACAGTGGTCGGCCTCTTCCCCTAGGCCATGAATAGTGATCAGTCTCTTCCCTTCGGCCATGAATAGTGCTCGGCAATAAACAGTGATCGACCTCTTCCCCTCGGCCATGAACAATGATCGACCTCTTCCCCTTGGCCATGACAGTGATCGGCTTCTTTCCTTCGGCCATGAACAGTGATTGGCCTCTTCTGTCAGCTCCCCCTCCTCTCTGGGGCCACCGACAGCACACCTGCACACTTGTGGTAATCGGATAGAGTTTTACTAGTCTTTATGTAGCGCTCCATAAAGAGCTAGAGAACCCCAACTAATTATCATAAGTGGCAGACACACGAAAACACATCCTGTTAAAAACTTTTCACTTTCATCTCAATTATATACACAAATCACCCAATCAACATTAAGCATCAACCTGCTCAGATAATATTTTTCATGACATTCCTCAGGCAGTTTACAAGATCACATTCACATTCGACATTAAAATCCTAAGTGCACACATCATACTCATAATCTTCTCCAAAACATAAGTCTCGTATTCATATCCAAAAAGGTCTAAAACATCATTACATCCCACTGTACACATACACATATACAAAATACAATTATCAAACCACACTCTCTCAATATACAAGGCTAGCATTTAAACACTCTTGCATCCAAGCAAGCTTCACCAGCTAAGGGTCCTGTCCTGCTTATCTTGTGATCCTGGCAGAAATACTCACTGATCTGAAAGAACATTTAAATCATAGAGGGATGAGACCTAAGTCCCAGTGACTGGATAACCATCTAACTATGGAGAAATAGAGAACCATAACCTCTTAATTTCAATCGTATGCTGAAACTATTTAACTTGTACAACTCAAAGTACATTTTTAACATGATATCAGATAAAATAAAATGTAGCTTATTCTTCAAATAACATATCAGTACTGGAATACTCTATAATAACTCTTCACTGAAAGATAACTCATTAAAATAAAACTTCATGCATTACAATATGAAGATATGCATTCTTTATCTACAACCCAGACTCCCATCAGGATCTGCTTGCCCACTGGCATCTCAAGTAAGATCTCCCTCTCGGGATAACTATTTGGCCCATTGGCCCTTTTTATATCACAACATATGCTTTTAGATCTCATGATGCTGGGCTGTGTGTGTAATGCCTCTGAGGTACCACCCTACAGTCGCCCTTCTGTAGGTGTACTCTCATCGGGTGCGTGACTAGCAACAGGATCCCCGCACAAATAGCACCCCTTACCCGTGCGGTTCACCTGGCAAAGTGCTTTGTTCCTTAACCCTGGAACCTCGGGTTTTCTCTCTGCCCCCACGGGCTATATATAGTAATCAGCTCCACTGAGCTATGATTCATGCCCCCACGGGCTGCTCACAACCAGCCCCACTGGTCTGGTTAGGCATGCACTCACCCCTGATTCTGGGGTTCATCGTACGATCTGTTCGCAAGGAGGTGCCGGCTCGATAGTAGTGTGCAATGCTCATGCTACAGTACAGTCTAAAGGGTGATCAGCCCCCTAGCTGCCTGATGCTCAGTATGACTCATACATCATTTGTAAAGCTTTATCATGCAAATATGCCATGTATACATTAAAAATTCCCTCATTGAAACTCATGCTTATGTGTTTATGCTCAAAACTCATTTATCAGATTATCATATACTAGGTTCTCATTTCTCATATTTAAAACATACATAATACTCAACTAAACATAGCATACCATAACTAGGTATAAATCTCATTATACTAGCTCAAATTAACCTCTCATTGCTAGATGAGAAATCCACTCACCTTAGTAGGTTACTCCTCGACTGGTACAACTGGTACTCAACTCTGGTATTTCGGCTCCCTAGAATAACCCTCTTGACCTACGTCAACATACAAATACAATAGCTATTAGGATTACCTCCACACGAGGTTTTCCCATGAACCAAGCATGCATACATGATCTATCCTCTAATATCTCATTATTTTCTTCCACCCATCTCTACTCAAGATTACTTCTACTATTACCTCAAAATACACTAATCTAAGAAAATCTAAAGTCATACAAGATCTAGGGAAGCTATAGCTTACCTGGAGTCGAGCACAAACCCCCAAGCTTCCCTTTCCCTTTCTCTTTCTTCCTCCTTTTTCTTCTTCTTCTTCTTCTTTTTCCTCTCTTTTCTTCTTTCTTTCTTTCTTTCTTTTCTCTGGCTGAACCCACGTTCCCCTTTTTCTCTAATGACTTGGGGACCAAGTCATAGGAAACTTAAGGGTTAAGGCATGCCAAATCTCCCTTTTACCCTCACACACTCTTAACACACTTTTTGGAAAACACGTGGCTCACTTATAACCATGCTATTTTGCCCTTATATTTTCTTTCCTAAGTTGCCCTTAACACAATTTGCAATTGACATCGGAGCCTTTTCCCATTTTGCCCCTGATATAGCATTTTTTTAATAGATTTATAGCCCAGATCATCCTTTTTCGCTTAAATCTATACTTTTATGTAACATTTCTAAGAAAAGACTTTACCATCTTGAAGAACTCGATTTTAGAAATCCAACGGTTCAAACGGCATCCAAATCGGACTTGAAACGGATTAAATATGAATTTCTCAAGATTTAACTCAGAAAAACCTGCCGTCGCGGAGTCGGCTCGAACAGATTGCGAGTCGGCTCGAGCAGAAGTAGGGGTCGACTCCAGAAAAGTAGGGGTCGACTCCTGAAAGTAGGAGTCGACTCCAGCACTGCAGGGGTCGACTCCTAAGCGTGCCGAAAGTTTAAAAACGTGCCGGAGTCGACTCCACTCAGAGTCGACTCCAACCACTAAAAACGTCATTTTTAGGATAAAACTCAAACTAAACTTGATTTTTCTTGTGATTTAAACCCATTAAACTTAAGTCTCTCAATTTCTCAAATCAGACTCATTAACATTTAGAAATATACTTATTTACTCCAAAATTTCTTCTCTTTACATTTATCAAAAGGCCAACACACCCATATTCAAGAAAACTTTCTGACTTTCATTTTAACTGAAAATGCCATAGATTACAAGGTTTTCAGGATGTTACAATTCTCCCCCTCTTAAGAAATTTCGTCCTCGAAATTTAGCTAGATATATTTTCAAATAGATGGGGGTACTTAAATCTCATCTCATCCTCTCGCTCCCATGTAGCCTCCTCTTTTTGATGATTTAACCATTGCACCTTAACTAACGGAATTCTTTTACTGCGGAGCTGCTTAATCTCCCTACTCAAGATCTTCACTGGTTCGGTTGCAAATGATAAATCCCCCTGTAACTCTATAGTCTCAGACTGAATCACATGAGAGGAATCTGGCACATACCTCCTAAGCATTGATACATGAAATACATTATGAATCTGAGATAACTCTGGAGGTAAAGCCAATCTATAAGCTAGTGTCCCAACTCTTTCCAGAATTTCATAGGGTCCAATATACCTGGGACTCAACTTGCCTTTCTTTCCAAATCTCATAATACCTCGCCAA